>JBAIAC010000657.1:0-36706 GCA_037349315.1 Chelydra serpentina
CTTTCCCGCGTTGCCCCGAATTCCTGTCCCCTTCCCGTCAACCTGAGGACTTTCCACTTCTATTGTCCTCTGTTTTTTTCCCATCATTTCCCGGCTTTACACCGCTCCCATCTCTTTGCCCTCCTCCCCAAAGACCGGTCCTTCTTCCCCTCCCTTGGCAAAAGATCCTATTGTTTTGGGTGGGAACTCCAGCAACGCGGAGAACAAGGCAGGGTGAGAGAATGAGCCTCATGATCCGGCTGGTTCTGGGGACCCTGGCGCTGGCCGCTGCCGTGGTTATTAACCATGAAACGAGCCCAATGTGAGAAGAACATCGGATGCTCTTCTCACCTTGATGGACCTTTGGTCTGAGCCATCTCTGATGCTCGTCTCACACTGGGGTCGTTTAATGGTGAATAGCCCGGGCCCCACAAAGGTGAACCCTTCCTGCCCGGCCATGACACCAGCTGGGGTTCAAGATATTTCACCTTGGGCGTAAAATCGATGTGAGCTCTCAAGAGATTCTTGGGTACACCGTTCCCATCAGAGCGGGGGTATCCGTGTCTACCAAGGGTACTTTCCCGAACCAGCTATTACCCGGCGATCTGAGCCTCTCACAACCGTTACCGTATTTACCCTCGCAATGCCCCTATCCGGTAGGGAAAGTGACTGTTAGCAAGAAGGGAAACTGAGGCACGGAGCAGTTAAGTGAGTTGGCCACCGTCATACAGGGAGCAGGGTTGACCAGGGCCAGCCTGGTGCTAGATCTGGTGGGGAAAGTATTTGCTAGAGCAACGATGGTGACTAATCTAGTAATGAACAGTCACTCCTCACTTAACGTCGTCCTACGTCGCTGATCAATTCGGGAAGCTGCTCGTTTAACGCTGAGCGATGCTCCACCCTTACGGTGTTTGGCTGCCGGCAGCCCCCCTACGCCCCCCCCCCACAGCGCCGCCCCCCACCGGCCGGCAGACCCCACGGATCAGCGCCATGCCCCTCCCCAGCCTCTTTCCCCCAGCGGGCTTCGTTCCCTCCCCTCCCCCTCTCTCCCTGCCGGAGCCCCAGTGCGCTCTCTGCTCGGGGGGGGGGCCTTGGGGAAGGGGGTGGAATCGGGGCTTACCCCCTCCAGCCCCCTGCCGTGAGCACCCCCATCACCCCAGCCCCCTGCCCTGCCCCGTGCACCCCCTCACACACCCCCATCCCCCTGCCCTGACCCCTGCACCCCCTCACACTCCCCAAGCACCCTGCACCATTTCTCACCCGCCCAGCCCCCTGCCCTGCACCCCTGCACCCCTCACACCCCCCAGCACCCTGCCCTGACCCCTTCACCCCCTCACACACCCCCAGCACCCTGCACCATTCTCACCCCCCCAGCCCCCTGCCCTGCACCCCTGCACCCCCTCACACACCCCCAGCACCCTGCCCTGACCCCTTCACCCCCTCACACACACCCAGCACCGTGCACCGTTCTCACCCCCCCAGCCCCTGCCCTGCACCCCTGCACCCCTGCACCCCCTCACACACCCCCAGCACCCTGCCCTGACCCCTGCACCCCCTCACACACCCCCAGCACCCTGCACCGTTCTCACCCCCCCCAGCCCCCTGCCCTGCACCCCTGCACCCCCTCACACACCCCCAGCACCCTGCCCTGACCCTTCACCCCCTCACACACCCCCAGCACCCTGCCCTGACCCCTTCACCCCCTCACACACACCCAGCACCGTGCACCGTTCTCACCCCCCCAGCCCCCTTCCCTGACCCCTGCACCCCCTCACACCCCCTTCCCTGACTCCTGCACCCCCTCACACACCCCCAGCCCCCTGCACTGTTCTCACCCCCCCAGCCCCCTGCCCTGCACCCCCCACACCTCCCAGCCCCCTGCACCCCCCTAGCTCCCTGCACCCCCTCTCACACCTCCCAGCCCCCTGCCCGCACCCCCTCACACACCCCCAGCCCCCTGCCTTGACCCCTGCATCCCCTCACAGCCCCACAGCCCCTGCCCTGCCCCGTGCACCCCCTCACACTCCCCCAGCACCCTGCACCGTTCTCACCCCACCAGCCCCCTGCCCTGCACCCCTGCACCCCCTCACACACCCCCAGCACCCTGCCCTGCCCCGTGCACCCCCTCACACTCCCCCAGCACCGTGCACCGTTCTCACACCCCCCCAGCCCTGCACCCCCTCACACACCCCCAGCACCCTCACACACCCCCTTCTCTGACCCCTGCACCCCCTCACACCCCCTTCCCTGACTCCTGCAACCCCTCACACACCCCCAGCACCCTCACACACCCCCTTCCCTGACCCCTGCACCCCTCACACCCCCTTCCCTGACTCCTGCACCCCCTCACACACCCCCAGCACCCTGCACTGTTCTCACCCCCCCAGCCCCCTGCCCTGCACCCCCACACCTCCCAGCCCCTGCACCCCCCTAGCTCCCTGCACCCCCTCACACACCCCCAGCCCCCTGCCTTGACCCCTGCATCCCCTCACAGCCCCACAGCCCCTGCCCTGCCCCATGCACCCCCTCACACACCCTCAGCACCCTGCACCGTTCTCACCCCCCCGAGCTCCCTGCCATGAGCACCCCCATGACCCCATCCCACACCCCCAGCCCCCTGCCCCCCCACACTCCCCACCCCCGTGCACCCCCCCAGCCCCCTGCCCTGACTCCTGCACCCCCCTCACATACCTGTATTAAATTGCTTGTTTAAAATTGTTTACAATGTATATAAAGCCTTTTGTCTGGCAAAAAACCAATTCCCTGGAACCCAACCTCCCCCCCCCCCTTTACATTCATTCTGATGGGGAAATTGGATTCGTTTAACATCGTTTCGCTTAAAGTCGCCTTTTTCAGGAGCGACCGACAGCGTTCGGCGAGGAGTTCCTGTGTGTTTACGTGGAGACACACGAAGTCTTGTCGTACTCTCTGCTCTAGTCACTCCTGCGGGGAGGTGGGGGGGAGTCGGCTGTTCTGTTCCTGGGAAATTGCTCAATGAAAAAATGGGAAAAACCGGCAGGAAAACCACATTGTTCACAATTTCCCACCGAACGAAACTGCGACACAAAATCATTTGGGGTGGATGGAAATGTCGGGAGAAAGCCAGGTTTGGCGCGGCGGACAGAGCTTTTTCAACGTTTCTAAAGGCACCCAATGGATTTTGTGTCGGGACAGTTTCCCGCCGTCTCCACAACCCAGCGCGGTTTCTTCCCTACACGAAATGTTATCGCAATGGCCGGGTCGCTTGAAGTCTTTTCATTTGGACTAAAAGGGCCCCAAACCCCATGCTGAGGGGGAAAGTCCCCACTCTGCTCCCCCCAGCCCCTTCCCTGTTGTACGGCTCATCCCCAGACTAGGGTGAGCAGACGTCCCGATTTCATAGGGACAGTCCCGATTTGTGGGTCTTTTCTTATATAGGCTCCTATTACCCCCCAGCCCGTCCTGATTTTTCACATTTGCTGTCTGGTCACCCTACCTGAGACGGGCGATTTCGTGCTGACTGTCCGGATGAGCCGAATCCCCCCGATCGACAGGGGATGGGTTTTTGCGTATCAAAGCGGAACAGCTGGGGAGATGCCCCAGCTGTGGGCTAGGTGTCTGGGTCCAGGGGGGTGAGTCCTATGGGTAGAGCACTGGACTAGAGGCCAGGACTCCTGGGTTCAATTCCGAGCTCTACCCTTGGGTGACCGTGCGCCGCACCTCGGGTTTGAAGTGGGAGGGGACGACCCGGCCGGCCTTTGGAAACTGCTTTGAGATCAGCACATCCGCTTTCTTCAGATCTGTGGTGTTGGTGGGGAGGGAAACATGGGGGGGGGACCTGCCCCCCCACCACTTGACTCCTCCTGTCTCGTCCGTCTTCTCTTGCCCTCGGGTTAGATGCCGAGTGGGCGCTTTGGGGACTATTTGGGGGAGGAAACGTGGGGAGTCAGGTGGGGGAAGGGGTTGAGATGATGGGGTGGGAGGAAGGGGGATGAGTGGGAGGTGGGGCAGTAGGTGGGTGAGGTGGGGCTGGGATGAAGGGGGCTGAGATGGGACGGGGGAGGTGACCAGTCGGGGGGGGAGGGCGAAGTTGTAGGGTAGAAGGGAGGGGAGGGGCATGGGGAGCTTGGGGCCCGTATGGGGAGGTGCATGATGGGGATTTGGGGGGACACCCTGTTTGCCCCTGCCCAAGACTATTTCCTGATCACCCGGGGTAGATGCGGCTAGATTTGGGGGTGAGAGGGTCATAGAGTCAGGTTTTCAATTGGTTCCCGCCCTGTGCCAATCCGCACAGGCCCATCTCCATGGTCACCCCACCCCCTCATACCCCATGCCCCCCAGCTTCCACGGGCCCCACCCTCCTCCTTAGCCCCTCCCACCTCCTTAGCCACACCTCTTCTCTGCCGGGAAGGAGGCGGGGTCTGGATGAGTATGTGGAGTCTTATGCTCCCCCTCCTCCCCTGCATGGGGCATGAGAGGCGGGTCAAAGAGAAAGGGGCGGGGTGAGAACTAAGGTGGGGAGGGGGACCTGGGAGGGACTAATGGAGGAAGGGGTGGGGCCAGTGGGGATTGGTGGAGGACGGGGTCTGGCCAAAGGAGCAGCTCATAGGAAGTGGGAGGGGGCAATAAGGGGAGGAGTTCAATTAAGGAAGAGGGGGGGGGCTAAGGAGGAAGAGCTAGGGCCCCATGGGGGAAGGCTGGGACTAGGGCGAGGAAAGGGGCGGAGCTCATGGAGAAAGGGCTGGGCAGGATGTGCCTAGGGAGGTGGGAAGGACCAATGGTGGAAGGGGCGGGTCTAATTGAGGAGGGGCGGGGCCTATGGCAAAAGCGGAGGGGTCAATAGGAGAAGGGGAGAGTCTCTGCTGGAGAGCAGGGAAAGGGGCTGAAGTGGAGGGGTGGAGTCAGCCCAGAGGGGGCGGAGCCTTGCAGGGGGCGGGGCTCCTTCCACAGGAGGCGGAGCAAGGGGTCAGGTCTAAAACCATGGGAATTTCCACCATCCCCCTCCACTTTCTCCTTCGGATTCTCCCCCCCCCCACCCGCTGCGCCCCCCCCCCTTTTCTTTCATCGCGTTTATTTTCAATTCCTTTTATTTCCTTTTCGGGGGGATCTTGTCCCCTGTCCCCCCCTTTTCTTTAAATACACAACAAACGCCGGGTTTTTTGGTGCTCCGGTGGGGAGGGCGGGTTGGAGGCGGGGGGGGGCACAAGCCCAAGTTTTATTCCCCCCCCTCCCCCCTCCCCCCGCGGTTTGTAGTTCGTTTGGTTCACGGTGACGAGCGGGCCCGGAAGGCGGCCCCGTCCCGTCGTACAAAGGACCCGATCCTGGGGCGCGGGGAACAAAAGCTTAAAAATACCCGCCCCGGTGACGGGAATAAAACCAAAGCCGCCGGGGCGAGGCCGGGAAGGGGGGACAGACCCCGCCCGTTGCCGTCGGCCGTTGGGGTGCGGCCTCGGGCTGAGTTCTCTTTTGGGGGGCGGGGGCAGCGGTTAGGTCCTCGCGTGGTCGGTGGGTTTTTTGGTTGTGGTGCCGTGGTCGGAGAAGCTTTGGCTTCGCGGGGCAGCCGGCGGGCGGGCGGGCGGGGGGGTTCATTCCCCAGTCCGGCGGCTTCGTTGGATGGGTGGGGGTTTTGGGGGGGGGGGGCGGGAACCGGGCGCGAGGGGATCTTTTAAAGCCTTTGAAGGATTGGGGGTGGGGGGAGCGTCTGTCGATCCATGCCCTCCTCCCCGCCCCGGGTCGCCCCGGAAAAATTGGGGAGCGAGGGCTGGTCCCGCGAAGCCCTCGGCCGTGAGGAGAGAGACCGGAGGGGGGGGTGGGCCCCTGGTCTCCTGTTTGGTTGGGGCTGGAGCCAGTGTCTGTCCGTCCGTCCGTCCCGACGAGGTCTATACACAATGGGCGGAGCATGCTCGAGGGGAAGAGAAGAGGTGGGATTTCGGGGCGGGGGACGGATGGGGGGTCCAGGGGTTCCCCCCCCCATTTTCGTTTCCTTGAGTTTGTCTCTCGTGCTGTCCATTGAGTTGAGTTTTGGTTTTGGCCTGTCTTGATCGGTAACAGTACGGGGCATGTGCTGGGGGGGGCAGCCTGGGGCACACCTGGGAGTTGGCATGGGGGGAGGGAAGCTGGGGGGTAGGGGGTGGGAAAGGCTGGGGGGAGAGGGAGGTGGTGGGGTGGCTCATGTGGAAGCCCTGTCTCATCTTATGTGTGTGTGTGTGGGGGGCAGAGTCTGGGGCACATGGGGAGCATGTGTGGGACCGAAGGCTGGGGGCGTCGGGGGAGGGCCTGCCTGACACACACATGTGCGGAGAGGTGGGGGTGTCTGGGGCCAGCTGTGTTGGGAATATGCCTAGGTCACGTATGGGCACCTCGCCAACCTAGAAGGCAGGGTGTGTGCTTTGAATCCCGCCCCACGCCCCCCCCCCCAGCAGTGCTAACTGCCTACATCTGAGTTGGGAGTATGGGGGAGGGGCAAAGGGGTGTTTAGGGAGGAGGGGTGTCTAGGTATTAGGAGTTGGGGAGGCAGCCAGGAGTAGATTGGGGTGGATGTGTTGGGAGCTGGCAGTGGGTGTTTCAGGTTGGGGGTTCCTCAGGGCACGGGGCAGTCCTGGGCTGGGGTTCCCCAGAGTGAGGGGGTTTGGGGGTTCCAGGCTGGGGTCCTGGATGGGGGTCACCTGGGGCAGGAGGGTTCCGGGCTGGGGTTCTGGATGGGGGTCACCCGGGGCGGGAGGGTTCTGGGCTGGGGTTCTGGATGGGGGTCACCCAGGGTGGGAGGGTTCCCTGCTGGGGTTCTGGGTAAGGGGTCACCTGGGGTGGGAGGGTTCCGGTCTGGGGTTCTGGTTGCGGGTGACCCGGGCGGGAGGGTTCCGGCCTCGGGTTCTCGTTGCGGGTGACCCGGGCGGGAGGGTTCCGGGCTCGGGTTCTGGTTGCAGGTGACCCGGGGTGGGAGGGTTCCAGGCTGGGGTTCAGGATGGGGGTCACCTGGGCCAGGAGGGTTCCGGGCTGGGGTTCTGGTTGTGGGTGACCCGGGCGGGAGGGTTCCGGGCTGGGGTTCTGGTTGCAGGTGACCCGGGGTGGGAGGGTTCCGGGCTGGGGTTCAGGATGGGGGTCACCTGGGCCAGGAGGGTTCTGGGCTGGGGTTCTGGTTGTGGGTGACCCGGGCGGGAGGGTTCCGGGCTGGGGTTCTGGATGGGGGTCACCCGGGGCGGGAGGGTTCTGGGCTGGGGTTCTGGATGGGGGTCACCCAGGGTGGGAGGGTTCCCTGCTGGGGTTCTAGGTAAGGGGTCACCTGGGGTGGGAGGGTTCCGGTCTGGGGTTCTGGTTGTGGGTGACCCGGGCGGGAGGGTTCCGGCCTTGGGTTCTCGTTGCGGGTGACCCGGGCGGGAGGGTTCCGGGCTCGGGTTCTGGTTGCAGGTGACCCGGGGTGGGAGGGTTCCAGGCTGGGGTTCAGGATGGGGGTCACCTGGGCCAGGAGGGTTCCGGGCTGGGGTTCTGGTTGTGGGTGACCCGGGCGGGAGGGTTCCGGGCTGGGGTTCTGGTTGCAGGTGACCCGGGGTGGGAGGGTTCCGGGCTGGGGTTCAGGATGGGGGTCACCTGGGCCAGGAGGGTTCTGGGCTGGGGTTCTGGTTGTGGGTGACCCAGGCGGGAGGGTTCCGGGCTGGGGTTCAGGATGGGGGTCACCTGGGCCAGGAGGGTTCCGGGCTGGGGTTCTGGTTGCGGGTGACCCGGGCCAGGAGGGTTCCGGGCTGGGGTTCAGGATGGGGGTCACCTGGGCCAGGAGGGTTCTGGGCTGGGGTTCTGGTTGTGGGTGACCCAGGCGGGAGGGTTCCGGGCTCGGGTTCTGGTTGCGGGTGACCCAGGCGGGAGGGTTCCGGGCTGGGGTTCAGGATGGGGGTCACCTGGGCCAGGAGGGTTCCGGGCTGGGGTTCTGGTTGCGGGTGACCCGGGCGGGAGGGTTCTGGGCTGGGGTTCCCAAGGTGGAGGGTTCCGGGAGGTGGTTCACCAGGGTGGGGGGGGAGGGTCCAGGCGCCCCCCATTTCCAGCTGCACCCCGCGCTGTTCATAAAGCTAGAAGCGTGGTCGAGGTAGAGTTGCTTTTTGGGCTGGGGTCCGAGTGAGGTAACTTTGCTTCCTCTTTGGCAAAGGCCGGGGTGGGGCCGGCGGCGGGCCCGGCGGCGGGGGCGGGGGCGGGGCTGGCCTTGCGGCGGTGGGCGCTGGAGCGGAGGTGGGCCCCCAGCGCCTCCCGCCCGCTCACCAGCACCTCGCATGCCAGGCAGTGGTAGGTGCAGACGGGCACCCGCAGCGGCGCCGGCGCCGGCTGGCCGTAGTAGCAGAAGCCGGCCTGGTGGGCCGCAGCCGCCTCCTCCCCCTCGAACGCCGCCTTGCACTGGCGGCACAGGTAGCGGTGGGTCACGTCCACCGTGGAGACCCCGGGCGGCTCGGGGGCCTCGGGGGCGGGCAGCAGGCTGCCGGGCAGCAGGCTGATGAGGGTCTGAGGTATGACGGGATTCATGGGGAACAGCCCCTTCTTCATGCCGTACAGCTGCTGGAAGTAGGCGCCGGGCAGCGGGGCGCTGAACAGTGAGGCCGGGGCGCCCGCTGGCACGGAGAAGGGCAGGAACTGGGTGCCCAGGAGGGCGGGCACCGTCGGCTTCAACCCCTTCAGGGGCTTTAGGGTGGGCGAGGCGGGGTTGGCCGCGGCTCCGGCGACGGACACTCCGGCGGCTCCCGGCTCCGGCTGGGTCTCCCCGGCACGCTCCCCGAGCTGGCTGTGAGGTAAGGGACGTCCCGGCGGCGTGGAACCCAGGAGTCCGGTGCTGGGGGCAGCGGAGGGGCCTGCTCAGAGGAGGGGGAGGGGAAAAGCGTTGTGGGGAGGTCACCATGGTGAGCTGAGAGGCCCTGCCCCTCCCCGCCCCCCCAGTCCCACCCTATCTGTGCCCCCCCCCCCGCGCCCCCACGGGAACCCCACCCCCACCCGATGGGGTCCCAGAGAGGGCAGGGAGTTGGGAAGGGGAGCCAGGGGTGTAGGAATCTGGGGGGAGAGAGGAAGAGGAGTGGGAAGCAGGGGGGCACCGCTAGAGGAGAGCGAGTGGGGACAGGGGAGGGGGAAGGGGGGTGGGCACGGGGCGGGAGAGGGAGGAGCAATGTAGAGGCCTGGGGACATGTGGGAGGACCCTGGACGCAGGGGCAGGGAAGCCCCCATCCTCCCTTTCCCCTCCCCCCACTGACCGCACTCACCTCTCCGTGCCCTGCCACTCACCTGTGGCGCCGACTGCCGGGGGGGCTGCAGGGGGGACGGGCAGGAGCGAGGGCCCTGGCGCCCCCTCGTGGCCCTCGCTGTGCAGCTGGGCCTGCACAGCCTCCTTGAGCCGGGCCAGGTGGCCACGGGAGAACAGGTGGCCACGGCAGGAGACATAGAAGTCGTACTTGACCTGGCAGACGGGGCACTCAGCCCGAGGCTCAGGGGGGCCCTCGGAGGGAGCCCCAGGGCCCCCTTCGCCCAAGGCCGCCTTCGCCTTCTTCTCTTTGGCCCGGGCGTTCTGGAACCAGACCTGGATGACCCTCTTGGGCAGGCCGATCTCCTCGCCCAGCACCTCACACTCCTGCATGGTGGGCGTTCGGTAGGCCTCGTAACATGCCTTCATGATCTTCAGCTGCAGGCTGGACATCTGGGTCCGGTAGCGGCGCTGGCCCAGCAGATCCAGCCCGGCCGCCCCCTCTGATGCCCGCCTGTGCCCGCCTGGCGACTCCGGGTCGGCCAAGGAGGAGGAAGAGGAGGAAGAAGAGTCGCTCAGATCGCCGCCAGATGGGCTCTGGGCTTCATTAAACTCTGATGGCTCCAGCTCGGCCTGGTTGATGCTGTAGGGGACATTGGCTGTCCCACCATCAGAGACACCACCAGAGACGTTGGCCATCCCACCACCAGAGACGTTGGAGGTCCCGCCGCCGGAGACATTGGAGGTCCCGCCGCCGGAGACGTTGGCCGTCCCGCCGCCGGAGACGTTGGCCGTCCCGCCGCCGGAGACGTTGGCCGTCCCGCCAATGGTGACGTTGGAGGTCCCGCCACCAGTGACATTGGAGATCCCACCAATGGAGACATTGGTCATCCCGCCACCAGGACTCAACTTGGCCAAGGAAGAGGATGGGGAGGTCTTGATGGGGGGGATCCCGGCATTGGCGGTGCACCGGAATTGCCCCTTGCGTTCCCTGGCGCGGGTGTTTTGGAACCACACCTGTACCACCCGTTTCTTGAGCCCCACCTCCTCCGAGATACAGTCCAGCATCTTGCGGGTGGGGTTCGAGTCCTGCACGTACCAGCGGTAGAGGACGTCCAGCTGCTCCGGGAGGATGGTGGTGCGGAGACGCTTGTCTCGCGGAGGCTCCCCTTCGCCGCCGCTCCCACCGCCCGGCGACTGGCTCCCGTCCTCATGCTTCCTCTTCATGGGCACCCCCTGGCAGCGGGACAGCTCCGGCAGCGGGTCATGAGGGGCCAGGAGGGCTGAGCCATGGGCTCCTGGTGGGTGGGAGGAGAATGTGGGAGCGTTGCTCTCCAGGGGCTCCATGGCTCCATCGCTCACTGGCTGATCTTCCTTGGGGTCTCCATCACCCCTTGGTGCCTCTTCCTCCTCTTCCTCCTCCTCTTCCTCAGCTGGTGGCTCGGGCTCTTCCTCCGGCTCCTCTTCCTCCGGCTCTTCCTCCCCTTCTTCCTCCTCCTCCTCATTGCCTTCCGCTGAGGGACGGTCGTCATAGCATTTCTTGAGATGCCGCACCAGGTCGAAGATGCACCGGAAGGCCGCTTGGCATTTCTTACAGCTGGGTTGGCTGGCGACGGTGCCCACTCCGGCGCCGCCGGCCTCGGTGCCATTCTTCCGGGCCTTCTGCCGGGCATTCTGGAACCACACCACGATGACCCGGTTGGCCAAGCCCAAGAGGATGGAGAGATGCTCCACCTCGCCATCCTTGGGGTAGGCGCTGGCTTCAAAGAAGGACTGGAGAGCCTGCGACTGGAACTCGGTGAATTTGGTGCGGGAGAACCGCCGGCTCAGCTGACCATCCAGGGATGGGTCCGCCGTCCCTGCTTCCTCTTCCTCACCCTGGACCCACCGCCCTTCGGCTTCGGGCAGTGCCGGGGGCACCGGCACCGGCTGCATCAGGAAGGGTGGGCAGAGAGGGGGGATGCTGGGGGCCGCCGGGGGGATCTCCGCGGGGGCGGTGCCCTCGGACGGCGGGTACATGCTGTCGTAGGTCTTCCGGAACTGGGCGGCGTAGCGGCTCAGGGCCTCGAAGGGCAGGAAGCGCCGGTGAACATGCTCCTCATGCGTCTTCAGGATGAGCATGTTGGAGAAGATCTTCCCGCAGGTGCCGCAGCGCAGCTTCTCGGCCGGCGGGCGGGGCAGTGGGGCCACCGGAGGGGGGGCTGCGCCCCCCGCCCCCTGCTTCCCCTCATTGTACTGGATCACCAGCTCGAAGCCGAAGTTCTCCAGCAGAGCCTTGGCCGCCGGGTGGGAGGCCACGTTGGCTTCCTCTCCGCCAGCGTCCTCCTCCGTCTCCGCTTTGGCCGGGGCAGGCGGCAGGGGCGGCGGCGGCGGCTCCTTGGGCGGAGCCAGGATCAGCGGGGCGGACGGGGCCGGCAGGGCCAGGGCTGGCGCTGCCAGGGCGAGCTTGGGGGCCCCCTTGAGGTCGTGCAGGTAGAAAGGCAGGAGGAGCTGCTGCTGTTGCAGCTTGAGGAGAGATTCCGGCACGACCGGGAACGGCGGCAGCAGCGGCGGGGAGAAGAGCGGTGCCGGGAAGGGCAGCGCCGCCGGCACCTCCAGGATCTTGGGGGGCTCGGCTTCAGTGGGGGGCACCGGGGCTGCCTCCCCCGCCTCCCCCGCCTCCGGCGCCTCGCCTTTGCTGGCGGCCTCCGCCTTGGCTACCCGGGACCGGGTCTGGTGGAGCACCGAGCGCATGTGGATCTCCAGGGTGGAGCTCTGGTTGTAGGACACCCGGCATGTGGTGCATTTGTAGGGCTTGTCGGAGGAGGGCTGGGGGGCTCCGGGGCCCCCCGAGTCACCCCGGGATGGGGCGCTGGGGTCGGCCGAAGCCTTCTTCATCTTGTGGAGGTGGGAGACGGAGTTGTAGTGGACCAGGAGGATGTTCTTCTGGGTGAAGGACTCTTTGCACACCGTGCACTTGTAGGGCCGCGATGGGTCCAAGAACTTGTCCAGGGCGAAGTTGGTGGCTTTCCGGTAGGACAGGGGGTGCCGCGGGTCCTGGAGGGCCGGCGAGGTCTCGGGGGGGCGCTGCTGCTCCTCAGGGGGCGTGGGAAGCTGGACAGGGGCTTCCTCCTCTGTGTCGTTGGCCTTCGGAGCCGGGGGGGAGGCCGGGTGGGGTGGGGGGAGCAGGTCGGCGGCTGGAGGAGGGGGTGAGGGGGCGGGGGGGAGTGGGGATGAGGTGGCGACATCTCCAGCGGGGGGCGCTGCAGCGAGTGGGGAGGAGCAAGAGAAAGGTGTGGGGGGATCAGTAAAGGAGGCGGTTCTGGGGAGGAACCCCCCCCTTATAGCCCCCACTCCAGGCCCCCCAGGGGTGAACCCTCCCCCATCCCCAATTCCATCCTGAATCCCTTGTCATCCTCTGTCTCCCAGCCCCCCCCATCTCCCCGCACGGCCCCAGGGGGCGCTGTGCGAGGGGGTCCCAGCCCCGCCCCATCTCCCCGCCCGGCCCCAGGGGGCGCTGTGCGAGGGGGTCCCAGCCCCGCCCCATCTCCCCGCCCGGCCCCAGGGGGCGCTGTGCCAGGGGGTCCCAGCCCCGCCCCATCTCCCCGCCCGGCCCCAGGGGGCGCTGTGCCAGGGGGTCCCAGCCCCGCCCCATCTCCCCGCCCGGCCCCAGGGGGCGCTGTGCAAGGGGGTCCCAGCCCCGCCCCATCTCCCCGCCCGGCCCCAGGGGGCGCTGTGCCAGGGGGTCCCAGCCCCGCCCCATCTCCCCGGCCAGCCCCAGGGGGCGCTGTGCCAGGGGGTCCCAACCCCGCCCCATCTCCCCGCCCGGCCCCAGGGGGCGCTGTGCCAGGGGGTCCCAGCCCCCCCCATCTCCCCGCCCGGCCCCAGGGGGCGCTGTGCGAGGGGGTCCCAGCCCCGCCCCATCTCCCCGCCCGGCCCCAGGGGGCGCTGTGCCAGGGGGTCCCAACCCCGCCCCATCTCCCCGCCCGGCCCCAGGGGGCGCTGTGCCAGGGGGTCCCGGCCCCGCCCCATCTCCCCGCCCGGCCCCAGGGGGCGCTGTGGCAGGGGGTCCCAACCCCGCCCCATCTCCCCGCCCGGCCCCAGGGGGCGCTGTGCCAGGGGGTCCCGGCCCCGCCCCATCTCCCCGCCCGGCCCCAGGGGGCGCTGTGCCAGGGGGTCCTAACCCCGCCCCATCTCCCCGCCCGGCCCCAGGGGGCGCTGTGCTAGGGGGTCCCAACCCCGCCCCATCTCCCCGCCCGGCCCCAGGGGGCGCTGTGCCAGGGGGTCCCAGCCCCGCCCCATCTCCCCGCCCGGCCCTAGGGGGCGCTGTGCCAGGGGGTCCCAGCCCCGCTCCATCTCCCCGCCCGGCCCCAGGGGGCGCTGTGCAAGGGGGTCCCAGCCCCGCCCCATCTCCCCGCCCGGCCCCAGGGGGCGCTGTGCCAGGGGGTTCTAACCCCGCCCCATCTCCCTGCCCGGCCCCAGGGGGCGCTGTGCCAGGGGGTCCTAACCCCGCCCCATCTCCCCGCCCGGCCCCAGGGGGCGCTGTGATAGGGGGTCCCAGCCCCGCCCCATCCCTCGCCCGGCCCCAGGGGGCGCTGTGCCAGGGGGTCCCGGCCCTGCCCCATCTCCCCGCCCGGCCCCAGGGGGCGCTGTGCCAGGGGGTCCCGGCCCCGCCCCATCTCCCCGCCCGGCCCCAGGGGGCGCTGTGCCAGGGGGTCCCGGCCCCGCCCCATCTCCCCGCCCGGCCCCAGGGGGCGCTGTGCCAGGGGGTCCCGGCCCTGCTCCATCTCCCAGCCTGTTGCCAGGGGGTGCTCACCTGTGGGTGCCAATTCACAGTCCCCCCCGCACTCAGGGTTGGGGGCCACTCCTGTGTCGGGGGGCTCAGGGGCAGGGCTGGGTAGGACTTTGGTGGCAAAATTCATCTCCACAGTGGTGGCCTGGGGAGAAAATGAAACAAGAGAATTAAATGAGTGAAAAGTTATACCAGGCCCGGACCCCGTCTCCCAGCCTGGCGCTAGGGGGCGCCGTGCCGGGGGCCCCAGCCTGGCGCTAGGGGGCGCTGTGGGGGGCCCCAGCCTGGCGCTAGGGGGCGCTGTGCCGGGGGGTCCCTGCCTGGTGCTAGGGGGCGCTGTGGGGGGCCCCAGCCTGGCGCTAGGGGGCGCTGTGCCGGGGGGTCCCTGCCTGGCGCTAGGGGGCGCTGTGCCGGGGGGTCCCAGCCTGGCGCTAGGGGGCGCTGTGCCGGGGGGTCCCAGCCTGGCGCTAGGGGGCGCTGTGCCGGGGGTCCCAGCCTGGCGCTAGGGGGCGCTGTGCCGGGGGGCCCCAGCCTGACGCTAGGGGGCGCTGTGCCGGGGGTCCCAGCCTGGCGCTAGGGGGCGCTGTGCCGGGGGGTCCCCGCCTGGCGCTAGGGGGCGCTGTGGGGGGCCCCAGCCTGACGCTAGGGGGCGCTGTGCCGGGGGCCCCAGCCTGGCGCTAGGGGGCGCTGTGGGGGGCCCCAGCCTGGCGCTAGGGGGCGCTGTGCCGGGGGGTCCCTGCCTGGCGCTAGGGGGCGCTGTGCTGGGGGGTCCCAGCCTGGCGCTAGGGGGCGCTGTGCCGGGGGTCCCAGCCTGGCGCTAGGGGGCGCTGTGCCGGGGGGTCCCAGCCTGGCGCTAGGGGGCGCTGTGCCGGGGGGTCCCAGCCTGGCGCTAGGGGGCGCTGTGCCGGGGGGTCCCCGCCTGGCGCTAGGGGGCGCTGTGGGGGGCCCCAGCCTGACGCTAGGGGGCGCTGTGCCGGGGGCCCCAGCCTGGCGCTAGGGGGCGCTGTGCCGGGGGGTCCCAGCCTGGCGCTAGGGGGCGCTGTGCCGGGGGGGTCCCAGCCTGGCGCTAGGGGGCGCTGTGCCGGGGGGTCCCTGCCTGGCGCTAGGGGGCCCCAGCCTGGTGCTAGGGGGCGCTGTGGGGGGTCCCAGCCTGACACTAGGGGGCGCTGAGCCGGGGGCCCTAGCCTGGCGCTAGGGGGCGCTAGGGGGTCCCAGCCTGGCGCTAGGGGGCGCTGTGGGGGGTCCCAGCCTGACGCTAGGGGGCGCTGAGCCGGGGGCCCTAGCCTGGCGCTAGGGGGCGCTAGGGGGTCCCTGCCTGGCGCTAGGGGGCCCCAGCCTGGCGCTAGGGGGCGCTGTGGGGGGTCCCAGCCTGACGCTAGGGGGCGCTGAGCCGGGGGCCCTAGCCTGGCGCTAGGGGGCGCTAGGGGGTCCCTGCCTGGCGCTAGGGGGCCCCAGCCTGGCGCTAGGGGGCGCTGTGGGGGGCCCCAGCCTGGCGCTAGGGGGCGCTAGGGGGTCCCAGCCTGGCCCTAGGGGGCGCTCACCACAAGCAGCAGTTTCTCCACACATTCGGGCACCACGTTGTGGACGTGACTCAGGTGGACCCGCAGGCTGCCTCTGCCCACCAGCTGCTCCTCCTGGCACAGGGGGCAGCGGTAGGTCGGCTGCAGGGCATGCTGGGAGGCGGCGTGGCTGCGCACCCCCGCTGGCGCCCGGCTCACGTAGCTGCAATAGGGGCAGCAGAACACCTGGGCGGGGGGGGGGCAGAGAGAGGGGGTGTCAGATCATATGGGAGGGGCCCAGGCGTTCAGGACAGGTGACAAGGACCGAGGCGTCCGGGATGGGGGAAAGGGACCCAGGCGTCCGGGATGGGGGAAAGGGACCCAGGCATCCGGGATGGGGGGAAGGGACCCAGGCATCCAAGACCAGAGAGGGGATCCAGGAATCTGGGACAGCTTCCGGAGCTCCCAGTCCCAGGGGGTGGGGCAGGGAGAGACGGGGATGGGCAAAAAGGGACCCAGGAGTCCGGGACAGGGGAAAAGAACCCAGGAGTCCGGGATAGGGGAAAGGAACCCATGTAGCTGGGACAGCAGCCCTGCAGCTGCCAGCCCCTGGGACATGGTGGAGGGACCAGGGTTGGACCCAGGTGTCCGGGATGGGGAGTCGCCCTCTCCCACTTGGGGTGCTCACCACGGTCTGGGTGTCCCCCAATCCTCGGCTCTTCGGCTCCGTCTCGTCCAGTCCTGCAGTGTGTGTGGGGGGGTGTTAGTGACTGGCTCTGCTTCCCCTCCCCTCCTGCCCAACCTGCCCCCTTGTGCACCCACCAGCCCTGCCCCTCCCCCCGTCTGCTGGAGCCCTGAGCACCCCTCCCCCCCTGCCCCCGAACTGCCCTGGGCCACCAGCCAGCACCGGCCCGCTGGCCTCTCCTTCCGGGTGGGGCACAGTCCTGGGGGAGAGGGCGGAGCATGCGGGGGGTAAGGGCCCCCCCGGCTGCCCGGCTCCAGGAGAGTCAAGCAGGGAGGGCAAAGCTGGAATCTCCCAGGGGGGTGCAGGAACCCAGGTGTCCTGCGAGGGGGAGGAGAGGGTGGAACCCAGGGGTCCTGCGGGGGAGGGGCCACTCACCTGGGGGCAGGGCTTTGTTCAGAGTCTCTTTCTCGGGGGTAATGGGCTCCGAGGCCGACTCCTTCCCTGGTGGGGGGCAGACAGGGTGGGTTATGGGAGCAGGAGCTGTGGGGGGGGGCCCGGGGGCAGTGGCATGATGAGACGCTGCCCCGCCCGCTTCGTTCCCCCCATCCCTGCATCACCCCCCCCCCGCTTCGTTCCCCCATCCCGGCATCACCGCCCTCCCCGCTTCGTTCCCCCATCCCTGCATCACCCCCCCGCTTCGTTCCCCCATCCCTGCATCACCCCCCCCGCTTCATTCCCCCATCCCTGCATCACCCCCCCGCTTCGTTCCCCCATCCCTGCATCACCCCCCCGCTTCGTTCCCCCATCCCTGCATCACCCCCCCCCCGCTTCGTTCCCCCATTCCTGCATCACCCCCCCCCCCGCTTCGTTCCCCCATCCCTGCATCACGGCCCCCCTGCTTCGTTCCCCCCATCCCTGCATCACCCCTCCCGCTTTGTTCCCCCATCCCTGCATCACCCCTCCCGCTTCGTTCCCCCATCCCTGCATCACCCCCCCGCTTCGTTCCCCCCATCCCTGCATCACCCCCTGCTTCGTTCCCTCATCTCTGCATCACCCCCCCCCCGCTTCGTTCTCCCATCCCTGCATCACGGCCCCCCTGCTTCGTTCCCCCCATCCCTGCATCACCCCCCCCGCTTCGTTCCCCCCATCCCTGCATCACCCCCCCCCCGCTTCGTTCCCCCATCCCTGCATCACCCCCCCCGCTTCGTTCCCCCCATCCCTGCATCACCCCCCCCTGCTTCGTTCCCCCATCCCTGCATCACCCCCACCGCTTCGTTCCCCCCATCCCTGCATCACCCCCCCCGCTTCGTTCCCCCCATCCCTGCATCACCCCCCCCGCTTCGTTCCCCCATCCCTGCATCACCCCCCCGCTTCGTTTCCCCCATCCCTGCATCACCCCCCCGCTTCGTTCCCCCATCCCTGCATCACCCCCCCCCGCTTCATTCCCCCATCCCTGCATCACCCCCCCGCTTCGTTCCCCCATCCCTGCATCACCCCCCCGCTTCGTTCCCCCATCCCTGCATCACCCCCCCCCGCTTCGTTCCCCCATCCCTGCATCACGGCCCCCCTGCTTCGTTCCCCCCATCCCTGCATCACCCCTCCCGCTTCGTTCCCCCATCCCTGCATCACCCCCCCGCTTCGTTCCCCCATCCCTGCATCACCCCCCCCCCCCCCGCTTCGTTCCCCCATCCCTGCATCACGGCCCCCCTGCTTCGTTCCCCCCATCCCTGCATCACCCCTCCCGCTTTGTTCCCCCATCCCTGCATCACCCCTCCCGCTTCGTTCCCCCATCCCTGCATCACCCCCCCGCTTCGTTCCCCCCATCCCTGCATCACCCCCTGCTTCGTTCCCTCATCTCTGCATCACCCCCCCCGCTTCGTTCTCCCATCCCTGCATCACGGCCCCCCTGCTTCGTTCCCCCCATCCCTGCATCACCCCCCCCGCTTCGTTCCCCCCATCCCTGCATCACCCCCCCCGCTTCGTTCCCCCATCCCTGCATCACCCCCCCCGCTTCGTTCCCCCCATCCCTGCATCACCCCCCCCCGCTTCGTTCCCCCATCCCTGCATCACCCCCACCGCTTCGTTCCCCCCATCCCTGCATCACCCCCCCCGCTTCGTTCCCCCCATCCCTGCATCACCCCCCCCGCTTCATTCCCCCATCCCTGCATCACCCCCCCGCTTCGTTTCCCCCATCCCTGCATCACCCCCCCCGCTTTGTTCCCCCTCCGCTTTGTTCCCCCATCCCTGCATCACCCCCCCGCTTCGTTCCCCCATCCCTGCATCACCCCCCCCGCTTCGTTCCCCCATCCCTGCATCACCCCCCCGCTTCGTTCCCCCCATCCCTGCATCACCCCCCCCGCTTCGTTCCCCCATCCCTGCATCACCTCCCCCCGCTTTGTTCCCCCATCCCTGCATCACCCCCCCCGCTTCGTTCCCCCCATCCCTGCATCACCCCCCGCTTCGTTCCCCCATCCCTGCATCACCCCCCCGCTTCGTTCCCCCATCTCTGCATCACCCCCCCCGCTTCGTTCCCCCATCCCTGCATCACCCCCCCCGCTTCGTTCCCCCCATCCCTGCATCACCCCCCCCCGCTTCGTTCCCCCCATCCCTGCATCAGTTTTGTTAGACTGGCCCCAGAACCAGATGGTGCCCCTCGCTCCCAACCCGCAGCCCCCTGCTAGCGCAGCCCTGGGCTCCCCCACAGCCCATGTCTGCCGGTGCCCCTCACTCCCAGGTTCAGGGGGGCGGATTGTGGGCCTGGGCTCCCCCACGGGGCTGTCAGTCACACACAGATAATTTCTCTCTTTCTCTGGCTCATTTTCCCCCGGTCCTTCGTTCTCCCTGCTGGTTGCCTGGCAACGAGTCCGGGTGTCTGTCATAACCCATGAGGAGGGGAGCGTTCCCCCCCCCGCCGCGTCGCGCTGGCGGCCGGGGGGTGGGGACCGGCGCTTAGCCCTGGGCTCCCCCCTTTCCCCGCCCCGCCGGTGCCCCTCACTCCCGACCCGCAGCCCCCGGGTACCGGTGCTCCGCGGCACGGGCTCGGCCAGGCGGACGCATCTCTCCAGGGCCGCGGGGCCCTCGGCGGCGGGCCGGCCGCCCTGCAGCAGCTGGAGCTGGTGCTGGCCCTGGGCGTCGCGGTGCCGGGGGGCCCGCAGGTGACACAACATGGCGAGGCAGGAAGGAGCGGTGGTGTGGCAGGGCAGGCAGTGGAAGTGGGGGGGGTCCGGACCTGGCGCCGACGCCTCCAACTCCAGCAGAAACTGGGGTGGGGAGAGAGATCAGAGGGGTTTGGGGGGGGAGCCCTTCCCCAACCCGCCCCCCCAGTGTATATACCTCCCCTCAGCACGCCCCTCCTGGCTTCCCTCCCCCCACAACCGATGGGTCCCCTTGCCTGGTTGCCACGCCCTCCCCTTCCATTCCCCACCTCCACTGCACGGCAGCCCAGTCACACTCCTCATGCCCCACCCCTTCTGCCATAGCCCCGCCCCTCCTCACCTTGTATCTTGGCTTGCCTGTCTCTTGTCCCCGCCCCCTCTCCCCCAGCTCCGCCCCCTCCCCCAGCCCTGCCTCATCCCCCACCCTTCCCCCTAGCCCCGCCCCCTCACCTTGTAGCTTCGCTCGCCCTCCTCGTGCCCTGCCCCCCGCACGTGCAGCCGCATCTTCTCCTTGCTGTTGGTCTCGTAGTCGCAGAGGTTGCAGCGCAGGTGGAGGGGGGGCGGGGCAGGGGCGGGGCCAGGCAGCAGCTCAGCCCCTGCGGGGGTGGCGGTGGGCAAGGCCCCGCCCCCCTCGCGCAGGTGGGCGGCCAGCTGGTACTTGTGGGCGTGCTTGTCGGTCTTGAGGTGCAGCTGGAAGTTGGCCTTGAGCTGGGTGCCGTAGGCGCAGAGCCGGCAGCGGTGGAGATCCCCCGCCACCTCCTTCCACTCGGCCTCGGGCAGCCGGCGCGGGGCGGTGGAGTGGCGCAGCAGCTCCTCCACACTGTCCGTGCCAAAGCGCTGGCACACCAGGCAGCCGAAGAGCCGCTCCGATGCCACCGGCACAGCCACGGGGGGGGAGGCAGGGGCCGGTGGGGGCGGGGGACATGGGGATGGGGAAAGTGGCACCGGAGCCGCTGGGGGTGGGGCAGAGAGAACGAGAGAAGGGAAAAGAGAAAGAGGAAAAGGAGGAATGAATGAGAGAGAAAGAAATGAGGAATGAATACATGAGCAAGAAGGGCATCCAGAATGGGGAGACAATTGAAAGAATGAACGAGAGAAGATAGAGAGAAAGAATGAATGTGTGTGAGCAAGAAAGGAGGAATGAATGAACAAGAAAAAAGAGGAAGGAAAGAACAAATGAATGTATAAGAAAGAGAATGCATAAACAAGAAACAATGAAAGTAAAGATGGATGGATGGATGAATGAGAGAGAGAAAAGGAAAGAGCAAAAGAAAAACAGGAATGAATCAAAAATGAAAGTGGAAGGAAGGAAGGAACAAGAGAAAATGAATGCAAGTCAGAAAGAAAGAAGGAAGAAAAGAATGAAAAGAAAGAAAGGGTGAAATGCAGCGAGAAGATGGACAGAAGAGAATGGATGAAATCTGTTAATATTGACCTGAAAAGACATTTTCCCTACTGCCCCCACAAACTCTCTTGGGGGATCCCAGCCTTTCCAGCCCCCTCCAGGTTATCAGTGTCTTTCCCCCTGGAAGGAGGAAGGGGAATGGTGGGATGGAGCAGGAGGGAGGGGATGGAGCTTTTGGAGGTGGCAATAGGGTTGGGAAGGGGGCATGGAGCTCACTGGTGGGTGGACATGGTGAAGACATGGGGAGGAAGGAGAGAGATGGGAGCACGTGAACAGGGATCCCCCTATTGATGGCCATCCCGAAATTGGATCCCATTGTTGGCCAACCCAATGTCGACTCAGTTGTTGGCCAACCCAACATTGACCCCACCGTTGGCCAACCCACCCAAAATTAACTACTGTGGGGAATGGGGGGTCAGTGTGGGCAGAAGGTCACTGGTGGTGATGGTGGTGGCAGTGGGAGATGGGAAGACAGGGTGTGAGTGTCACAGTGAGGCAAAGGGCCGCAGCCCCTTACCTGGTGCTGCAACCGCCCCCTTCCTCCCAGCGGGACCCAGTGGGTGGAAGCCATTGAGCAGCAGCTGGGCTGGTTCCATGGGCTTCTCCACCCGCAGTCCCGGGACGGCGCCGGGGGCTCCTGCATGGTGGTGGCCGTGGTGGTGGCCCAGAGCCTGCACCCCATAGAACTGGAAGAGCTCGGTCTGCGGCTGCTGTTTCCCCCCACCGCTGCCCCCCGGCTGTCCCAGGAGCCCGGGCAAGGCCAACGGGAGCCCTTGGTGGAGGAGAAGCACGTTCTGCATGTGCTTTTCCGATGTCATGTGGATGCGCAGGTTGCGGGAGATGCCGGTCTCATAGCTGCAGACTTTGCACTGCCAGGACGTCTTGCTCTTGGTCTCTTTCTCCTCAGGGGTCACCGGGGTCGGGGCTGTGGGGGTGGCTGGCAGCACCGCCTGGACCCCGCTGCTCGGGTTGGCCTGGAAACCCTGAAGGTTGGCTAGATGCTTGTCCGACTGCATGTGGATGCTGAGGTTTCCCTTGGTGGTGGTGGAGTAGTTGCAAGCCTCGCAGCGGTACGGCTTATAGCCGCAGTTGTAGCTCTCGCCCCGGGCCAGGCGCGGGTGGGGGCCTCCGGCACTGCAGTAGGCGCAGTGGCTGTTGCTCTCAGGATGCTTCTCCTTCATGTGGACATCCAAGGTCTGCTGGTACTTGTAGTGCCAGTTGCATTTGGGGCACTTAAGGGTTTTGCAGGAGTTGCGGGAATGCAGCAGGGACATGTGGCCGGAGAGACTGAGCCCAGGATAGGCCATGGCCGTGTAATCATCCCCAAAGCCAATGGGGACCCCTCCAGGGTTGGGGTTGACCCCGCTGTTGGCCAACCCAACATTGGACTCGCCGTTGGACTCGTTGTTGAGCTCGGTGTTGGCCAACCCAACATTGACCTCGGTGTTGGCCTTCCCTGGTGGTGGGTCGTCCGGGACGTTGGCGCCTCTGGGTGGGCTTTGGCCGTGTGAGCTTTGGTCTGGTGGAAGCCTGAGCCCATCCTCTTCTTCCTTCCTGCCTTCAGCCTTCTCCTCCTGTTGCTCCTCCTCCTCTCCCCCGTTGGCCCAGTCCACGCCGCCGGCCCTTGAATCTTTGGCATCGGGTGGCTTGCGTCCTTCTCGGGGGCTTCTCTCCTCCTCCTCCTCCTCCATTACATTCACCCATCCACTACACATTCCGGTGCTGAGGTCCACCCCGCTGGTGGGGTTATTTGGTTCTAGGAAGCTGAGGGCAGTGCCCTGGAGCATGGCGGGGACCCCTCGGGAGAGGGCCTGGCACTCCCCGGGGCTGAGCCGCATCCCATGGGCCGAGAGGGCATGGGACGCCAAGGAGCGGCCCTGTCGGAAGGAGAGACGGCAGGCCAAGCACAGCCAGGGTGACCATGATGGTTCTTCCTCTTGGCCAACTTTGGCTTCCCCCTCCCCGTCGGTGACGGCATCTTTGGGTTCGGTGGGAGAGTTTTTGGCAGAGGTGGTGGGAGCAGAGGCCCTGGCTAGTCGGTAGCTGCGGAAGGCGCCGGATGGGGGCTGCTCGCCCGGCGCTGAGGTATTCTGGGACATTTGGTCAGTAGACGTAAAGCCTTGGTTGGGGCCGCCATCTTGGACGTGAAGGGTGGACACCGGCAGGGTTGCCGTGGCGCCAGGGTAGCCCTTTGGTAAGAGAACATGGCCGCCGCTGAGGAGATAGGCTGAGCCATCGGGGAAGAAGAGCAGATGGGCTGTGCTGCCACCATCTTCCACATCCTCTTCATCGTCATCATTGCCTTCTTCTTCCTCCTCCTCCTTGGCATCTTCCCTGGGGGCGGAGGGATGGAGGAGGGACGGGCCAGGTGCTGCTAGGCCGAAGCCTGCCTGGAGTTGCGGGGCGGACAAGATGGCCGCTGGGAGATTGGCGGGGCCTGGTTCCGGCTGGGGGGCGGGGCTGGGCCTCATGGTCTCCTCAGGGGAAGGGGAGGCGGAGGGGGGGTCCGGCGGGGAGGGTTCTTTGGTGGCTGGAGGGGCGGGGGGGTCCTGAGGTGGCCAGCCCGCAGCCCTGGCATCCTGCCCGGCGGCCGGGGGGGCGGAGGAGGAGGAGGAGGCCGAGTTAGAGGGAGCGTCCATGGTGGTGGAGGCAGGAGGAGCGTGGAGGGGTCATCTCAGCGCAGGAGCCGAGACCCTGCGGGGGGCGGGGGGGAGAAGGAGGGTGAGAAATGTGGAGCCCCCTCCCCCCGGCCCCCCTTCCCTCATGTCCCCTCCCCCCGGCCCCCCCTCCATCCTGTCCCCTTCCCCCTCCCCCCACCCCCCCTCGCTCCTGTCCCCTTCCCCCTCCACATCAGCCCAGTCATGGGAGGGGGGGAGCGAGCAGAGCCCCCTATGGGCAGTGACTAGTACTGCCCCCCCCCCAGCTACCAGGGCCCCAGGACTTGGCTCCTCCCCTCCGGCCCCAGGGCTGGGGACTGGCTGGTTCCAGGGGGCGGGGAATGGGGCCGGGGCCCGTCCCCTCCAGGGGGCGCTGGCTGGAGGATTGGGGGCCCGGTTGGGGAGGCACTGTGGGGGGAGGGGGAGGTTGTTTAAATTGCAAATAAGAGTCAGCCAGGCTGGAGGAGGAATTTCCAATGCAAATGATGCCGGACACAGGCTGGGTGTGTGTGTTGTGGGGGGCTGAGAACCGGTGTGTGTGTGTGTGTGTGTGCAGGACACAGGGGGGGCTGAGAACCAGAGGGGGCACTTGGGGAGCTTGGGATGAGAGAATCACCAGGTCCTGGGAGCCCCGAGAGCTGCGAAATGCCCCCCCCCCCCCCACCTGGCTAGATAGAGGGGGTGTGGGGCTAGATGGATGGGTGGGTGGGTGGATAGGAGGGGGGTGCAGGGGACAGGAGGGTGGATGGGTGGGTGCAGGGGGTGGACGGGGGGATGGATGGATGGATAGGAGGGGTTGCAGGGGGTGGACGGGGAGATGGATGGATGGATGGGAGGCGGGTGCAGGGGGTGGATGGGGAGAAGAGGGTGGGTGGACAGGAGGGAGGTGCAGGGGACAGGAGGGTGGATGGGTGGGTGCAGGGGATGGATGGATGGATAGGAGGGGTTGCAGGGGGTGGATGGGGAGAGGAGGGTGGGTGGACAGGAGGGGGGTGCAGGGGACAAGAGGCTGGATGGGTGGGTGCAGGGGGTGGACGGGGGGGATAGATGGATGGATAGGAGGCGGGTGCAGGGGGTGGATGGGGAGAAGAGGGTGGGTGGACAGGAGGGAGGTGCAGGGGACAGGAGGGTGGATGGGTGGGTGCAGGGGATGGATGGATGGATAGGAGGGGTTGCAGGGGGTGGATGGGGAGAGGAGGGTGGGTGGACAGGAGGGGGGTGCAGGGGACAAGAGGCTGGATGGGTGGGTGCAGGGGGTGGACGGGGGGATGGATGGATGGATAGGAGGGGGTGCAGGGGGTGGATGGGGAGAGGAGGGTGGGTGGACAGGAGGGGGTGCAGGGGACAGGAGGGTGGATGGGTGGGTGCAGGGGGTGGACGGGGGGATGGATGGATGGATAGGAGGGGTTGCAGGGGGTGGACGGGGGGATGGATGGATGGATAGGAGGGGTTGCAGGGGGTGGATGGGGAGAGGAGGGTGGGTGGATAGGAGGGGGGTGCAGGGGACAGGAGGGTGGATGGGTGGGTGCAGGGGGTGGACGAGGGGATGGATGGATGGATAGGAGGGGTTGCAGGGGGTGGACGGGGGGATGGATGGATGGATGGATAGGAGGGGTTGCAGGGGGTGGATGGGGAGAGGAGGGTGGGTGGATAGGAGGGGGGTGCAGGGGACAGGAGGCTGGATGGGTGGGTGCAGGGGGTGGACGGGGGGATGGATGGATGGATAGGAGGGGTTGCAGGGGGTGGACGGGGGGATGGATGGATGGATGGATAGGAGGGGTTGCAGGGGGTGGATGGGGAGAGGAGGGTGGGTGGATAGGAGGGGGGTGCAGGGGACAGGAGGCTGGATGGGTGGATGCAGGGGGTGGACGGGGGGATGGATGGATAGGAGGGGTTGCAGGGGGTGGATGGGGAGAGGAGGGTGGGTGGATAGGAGGGGGGTGCAGGGGACAGGAGGCTGGATGGGTGGGTGCAGGGGGTGGACGGGGGGGATGGATGGATGCGTGGGGGGGGGGAGGCCATAGACAGATTTTCATTCCTACACATCCCTCGCCATAGACCCCTCTATTTGCCATCATTCATACCCCTTCCCCCCCGCCTCTCTCCCCCTTTACACCCCCCCTTCCCATCTCCTCTGTCTTTCATGTCTCTGCTCTGGGGCTGGGGGGGGGGGGCTGCCCCCCTCCGAGGGGAGTCTTGTGGATGCAAATCACCTCATTAAGGAGCCAGAGGCAGGCGGGGTAATTAGCCTGGGCCTTGTATTTCTTATCAGCAACACAAAGGGAGCGGGGCGGGGAGGGAGATGGAGGGAAGGAAACAGGGGCTGGAGGGAGGGAAAGGGAAGGCTGGAGGGAGCCAGGGAAAGAAAACGGGAGAGCGAAAGGCTGGAGAAGAGGCTGGAGGCAGAAGCCAGATGGACGGATGCCAGGAATGAGACAGACAGAGGGATGGAGGGAACGAAACAGACAGGGATGGAGAGAACGAAGGAAATGGAGGAGGAAGGAGGAAAAGAGAGAGAGAAGAGGAGGATGGAGGGAACGAGATAGAGGGGGAAGGAGGGAAAGAGACAGAGACTAGGAGGATGGAGGGAATGAGACAGAGGAGGAGGATGGAGGGAACGAGTCAGAGAGAAAAGGAGGATGGAGGGATGGGGACGGAGACAGAGGAGGAGGATGGAGGGATGGAGACAGAGGAGGAGGAAGGAGGAGGAGGATGGAGGAGGGGAATGGAGGGAACGAGACAGAGAGGAGGATGGAGGGATGGAGACAGAGGAGGAGGAAAGGAGGAGGAGGATGGAGGAGGGGGATGGAGGGAACAAGACAGAGAAGAGGATGGAGGGATGGAGACGGAGGAGGAGGAAGGAGGATGGAGGAGGGGGATGGAGGGAACGAGACAGAGAGGAGGATGGAGGGATGGAGACGGAGGAGGAGGAGGATGGAGGAGGGGGATGGAGGGAACGAGACAGAGAAGAGGATGGAGGGATGGAGACGGAGGAGGGGGGACGATGGGGGGTGACTCGGGGTCCGTGCCGCAGGCGGTGGGGGAGGGGGGGTCTGCGCAGGCCGATTCGGGGAGATTCATGTTGGGGGGCGACGGGGCTGCGGCGACTGTCAGGGAAACGAGTGAGATGTAGAGAAACCAGCCTGTGGCGGGTGGGGGGACGCCCTGTCCCCCCCAGCCCCGCCGGTGCCCCTCACTCCTGACCTGCAGCCCCCTGCTAGCCCACCCCAGTCCCCCCAGCCCCACCGGTGCCCCTCACTCCCGATCCGCAGCCCCCTGCCCCCCCAGCCCCACCGATGCCCCCCCCACCTGCCTGGGGAGCAGGGCTGGGTTGTGGCACTAGGGGGCAGGAATCCCGGCCATGGGGCTGTTGGAGCCACGGGTGCATCCCAGAGAGGGGGGCTCCCGGCTCCTACAGCCCCGGCCAGCAGGGGGCGCTGGGGGGCAGTCCCCACGCGGTGGGGGGGGAGGGAGGCCTGCGGTGGTTGGCCTGACAGCACACAATGCACAAAGGCACTCATTTGCATCCCATTTGCATACAATAGTGAGCCCTGGGTGTCCGGGGAGCTGCTCTGATCTCTGCTATGTGCTGCAGGGGTGGGGGAGGTGTGGATGGAGGCTCCGCCCACTCATCTGCATATGCAAATATGCAACCCCCCCTCAGAGGGCCCAGAGCCTCAACATCCCATTGCTCTCGTGTGTGTACAAGAGCGGTGTGTATCGATCGGGTGTGTCGGCTTGTGTGTGTGTGTGTGTGTGTATCGATCGGGTGTGTCGGCTTGTGTGTGTGTGTGTGTGTGTGTATCGATCGGGTGTGTCGGCTTGTGTGTGTGTGTGTGTGTGTGTGTGTGTATCGATCGGGTGTGTCGGCTTGTGTGTGTGTGTGTGTGTGTATCGATCGGGTGTGTCGGCTTGTGTGTGTGTGTGGTGTATCGATCGGATGTGTCGGCTTGTGTGTGTGTGTGTGTATCGATCGGGTGTGTCGGCTTGTGTGTGTGTGTGTATCGATCGGGTGTGTCGGCTTGTGTGTGTGTGTGTGTGTGTGTGTGTATCGATCGGGTGTGTCGGCTTGTGTGTGTGTGTGTGTATCGATCGGGTGTGTCGGCTTGTGTGTGTGTGTGTGTATCGATCGGGTGTGTCGGCTTGTGTGTGTGTGTGTGTATCGATCGGGTGTGTCGGCTTGTGTGTGTGTGTGTATCGATCGGGTGTGTTGGCTTGTGTGTGTGTGTGTGTATCGATCGGGTGTGTCGGCTTGTGTGTGTGTGTGTATCGATCGGGTGTGTCGGCTTGGGTGTGTGTGTGTGTGTGTGTGTATCGATCGGGTGTGTCGGCTTGTGTGTGTGTGTGTGTGTGTGTGTGTATCGATCGGGTGTGTCGGCTTGTGTGTGTGTATCGATCGGGTGTGTCAGCTTGTGTGTGTGTGTGTGTGGTGTATCGATCGGGTGTCTCGGCTTGTGTGTGTGTGTATCGATCGGGTGTGTCGGCTTGTGTGTGTGCGTGTGTGGTGTATCGATCGGGTGTGTCGGCTTGGTGTGTGTGTGTGCACGCGTATTGATCGGGTGTGTCGGCTTGTGTGTGTGTGTATTGATCGGGTGTGTCGGCTTGGGTGTATGTGTGTGTGTGTGTGTGTATCGAGCGGGTGTGTCAGCTTGTGTGTGTGAGTGTGTGGTGTATCCATCGGGTGTGTTGGCTTGTGTGTGTGCGTGTGTATTGATCGTGTGTGTCGGCTTGTGTCTGTGTGTGTGTGTATCGATCGGGTGTGTCAGCCGGGTGTGTGTGTGAGAGAGAGTGTGTGTGTGTGTATTGATCGGGTGTGTCAGCTTGTGTGTGTGTGTGTGTGTGTGTGTGCATCGATCAGGTGTGTCAGCTTGTGTGTGTGTGTGTGTCTGTGTGTATCGATTGGGTGTGTCAGCCGGGGTTGTGTGTGTGTGTGTGTGTGTGTATTGATCGGGTGTGTCGGCTTGGGTGTGTGTGTGTGTGTGTATCAATCAGGTGTGTCATCCGGGGGTGTGAGTGTGTGTGAGTGTGTGGGTGGGTGTGTATCAATCGGGTGTGTCGGCTGGGGGTGTGTGTGTATGAGTGAGTGTGTGTGTATTGATCGGGTGTGTCGGTCGGGGTGTGTGTGTGTGTGTGTGTGTGTGTGTGTGTGTATCGATCGGGTGTGTCGGCCAAGGTTGTGTGTGTGTGAGTGTGTGTGTGTGTGTATCGATTGGGTGTGTCGGCTTGGGTGTGTGAGTGTGTGTGTATCGATCGGGTGTGTCAGCCGGGGTGTGGGTGTGTGTGAGTGTGTGGGTGGGTGTGTATAATCGGCTGTGTCGGCTGGGGTGTGTGTGTGTGTATCGATTGGGTGTGTCGACCGGGTGTGTGTGTGGGGGTCGGTGTGTATTGATCGGGTGTGTCTGCTTGGGTGGGTGTGTGTGTATTGATCGGGTGTGTCGGCTTGTGTGTGTGTGTCTGTGTGTATCAATCAGGTGTGTCATCCGGGGATGTGAGTGTGTGTGTGTCGATCGGGTGTGTCGGTTGGGGGTGTGTGTGTGTGAGTGACTGTGTGTGTATTGATCGGGTGTGTCGGTTGGGGTGTGTGTGTGTGTATCGATCGGGTGTGTCGTCTTGGGGGGGGGTGTATTGATCGGGTGTGTCGGCCAAGGTTGTGTGTGTGTGTGTGTGTGAGAGAGTGTGTGTGTGTGTGTGTGTGTGTGTATGGATCGGGTGTGTCGGCTTGGGTGTGTGAGTGTGTGTGTATCGATCGGGTGTGTTGGCCGGGGTGTGTGTGTGAGTGTGTGGGTGGGTGTGTATCGATCGGGTGTGTCGGCTGGGGTGTGTGTGTGTGTGTATCGATCGGGTGTGTCGGCCGGGTGTGTGTGTGTGAGTGTGTGTGTGTGTTGATCGGGTGTGTTGGCTTGGGTGTGTGTGTGTGTGAGTGTGTGTGTGTGTATCGATCGGGTGTGTCGGCCCGGTGTGTGTGTGTGTGTGTGTGTGTGTGTGTGTGTGTATCTATCAGGTGTGTCGGCCGTGTGTGTGTGTGTGTGTGTGAGTGTGTGTGTGTGTATCGATCGGGTGTGTCGGCTTGGGTGTGTGTGTCTGTGTGTATCGATCGGGTGTGTCGGCCTGGGTGTGTGTGTGTGAGAGAGAGTGTGTGTGTGTATCGATTGGGTGTGTCGGCTTGGGGGTGTGTGTGTGTGTGTGTGCACGCGTGTGTGTACCGATCGGGTGTGTCGGCTGTGTGTGTGTCTGTCTGCATGTGCACGCATGTGTGTACCGATCGGGTGTGTCGGCTGTGTGTGTCTGCGCGTGCGTATGTGCATGTGTGTGTGTGTGTGTGTGTGTGTGTGTACTGATCGGGTGTGTTGGCTGTGTTTGTGAGAGTGCACATCTGTGCACCGAGCGGGTGTGTCAGCTGTGTGTGCGTGCGTGTTTGCACCAATCATGTGCTTTGGCTGTGCACGTGCATGTACCGATTGGGTGTGTCGGCTGTGCGTGTCTGTGTGCGCGCGCGTGTGTGTACCCATCGGGTTTGGCAGCTGTGTGCGTGTGTGTGTGTACACACATGTGTACCGATCGGGTGTGTCAGCTGTGCATGTTTGTGTGGGTGCACGTGTGCACCGAGCGGGTGTGTTGGCTGTGTGTGTGTATGTGTGTGCGTGTTTGTACCAATCGGGTGTTTTGGCTGTGCATGTGTGTGTACTGATCAGGTGTGTCGGCTGTGTGTGTTGTGTGTATCCATCAGGTATATCTGCTGTGCATGTGTGTATTGTGTATCCATCATGGGGCTGCTGTGTATATTGATCAGGTGTGTCAATTGTGCGTGTGTCTTGTGTATATCCATCAAGTGTGTGTTGTATATATTGATTGGCTGTGTGTTCTGTATATCCATCTGGTGTGTCGACTGTGTGTGTGTGTGTGTGTGTGTGCTGTGTATATCAATTGGGTGTGGCAAATGTATGTGTGGTGTATAGCGATCAGCTGTGTGGCTTGGATGTGTGTTACGTATATTGATTGGGCGTGTCGGCTGTGCGTGTGTGTGTTGTGTATACTGATTGGGTGTGTCGCTTAGGTGTGTGTTGTCTAGATCCATTGTGGGTGCTGTTTGTGTTGTGTGCGTCAATCGTGTGCCAGCTGTGCATCGGTGCCCTTGCTGTGTGTGTCGACTGCACAATCTGCTACTGTCATGTGTGTGCCAAGTGTGTCATTGTGCTACTGTGTGTGTGTATCCCCATTGCCTCTGTGGGGGCATTTGTGGGGGTCACAGAGGTGGTAGTGTACAGAGCTCTGTCTCCGTGTGTGCCGGGTTGTGTGGCTCAGTGTGTTGTGTTTGTGTAGTCGCAGTGGAGTGAGCCATCTTTTTTGAGGGTGGGGGGTTGCATGTGTGTTGAAGTGTCTTTGTGTGAGATGTTGTATGTGTTCCTGTGTCTCTTTGGGGGTGCTGTGTATTACTGTGAGATGCTTGTGTATATAGTGTGGTTTTGTGTAGTGGTGTGACGGTGTTGTGTGTTTTGGTTTGTACCTATATGTATATGGCGTGTGTGACTCGGGGGGTGTATAGAAGCGTCCACATGTGAGTTGTGTGCGTCTGGGTGTCTGTGGTTGTGTGTACATTATTCAGTGCCGGGGTGTGGCTGACAGCAAGTGTTGTGTTACTGGGGATTGTGTGGTTGTATCTGGCTGTGACAGTGGATGGTGTGTGTGTGAGAGAGAAAGATGGTGGGGTGGGTTGTGTTACTGTGGCAAGGAACAGGAGGGGGATGTGGTGATGGTTGTGTTGTGTTATTGAAGTATGTGCTGTCATGTTGTTTTCCATTCGGAGATTATGTCAGGTGGGTTTTGTGTTGTTGTATTTGTTCTCCGGTTGTGTGTTGTGGGTTTTGGTTGTGGTGTAGTGTGCAGTTAGGGTGTGTGGGTGTCTTTAGGGTTTGTGTTGGAGTCATATGTTTGTTGGGTTATATTAGACGATGTTTCTACTTTGTTTGTTGTGACTGCCTTTCTGGGTGTCTGTTGTGTACTTTTTGTGAGGGTTGGGTTTTGTGTGTGTTGTTGGTTGTGCTCTGTTTCTCTTGTGGGTTTTGCAGTTTGCATATTGTTGGCTTGTTGTCCTTTGTGGTTGTTGTGGGTTTTGTATAGTGTGTGTTATTGGTTGCATTTTGTGTCGGTTGGTTGTGTTTTTGGCGGGGGGTGTTGTGGGTTTTGTATTTTGTGTCTTGGTGGTGGAGTTTTTGTGGGGTTGGGTTTGGGGCTTTGTGCATTATTGTTTTGGGGGTTTGCGTTGTGAGGGTTTTGTATGTTTCTGGTTATATTGTGGGTTCTCTACGGTTGTGTGATTTGTATTTTGTGTGTTGTTGCTTCGTTGTGCTTTTTGGGGGTTGATTTCTGGGGGGCGTTTTGTGAAACCTTGGTGGGGTTTGTATGATTGTGTGTTACATTTGTCGTGTTGTGTTTGGCTTCATTTTGGAGATGTGTTTGTGCTGGGCTTTTGTGGTGTTTGCATTCGCTGCTTCATTTGCCTGTTGTGTGGCCTGGTTGTGTGTTTGTGTGCATCATCCCGCTGGCTGGTTGTGTTTTGCGAGGGTGTGTTTTTGTGTGGAGTGTCGGTTGGTTGTGTTTTATCTTTGCGTTGTGTGGGACTTCGGAGGTGAGGGGCTAGCAGTTGTGTTGTGGGTCTGTGTTGTGATTCTCTCGTGTGTGATTGTGCACTGGGTACCCCTGCCCGGTTGTGTTTTGCATGTGTTGTGTCCTGCTGCCGGGTTGCGTTTGGTGTGTTTGTGTTGCCGTCTCTTCTGCTGTGTCCCATCACGAGGCCCTTGGGGCTGCTACACAACTCAACACGCACAGAACGGCAACACGGCAACAACCTGCTTTGGGCCTCAGCCAGAGAGAACAAGTGATTCAAACACCCCACACTGCCCAGAATGGGGAGTCCCATAAAACCGGGGAGAGAACCCAGGAGTCCTGGCTCCCAGCCCCCCACTCTAACCACCCCACTCCCTCCCCCTCCCCGAGCCAGGGAGAGAACCCAGGAGTCCCGCCCCCGAGCCCCCCCCCCCGCTCTAACCACCCCACCCCACCCCACTGACCTCCCCGAGCCAGGGAGAGAACCCAGGAGTCCCGCCCCCGCGCCCCCCCCCCCGCTCTAACCACCCCACCCCACCCCACTGACCTCCCCGAGCCAGGGAGAGAACCCAGGAGTCCCGCCCCCGCGCGCCCCCCCCGCTCTAACCACCCCACCCCACCCCACTGACCTCCCCGAGCCAGGGAGAGAACCCAGGAGTCCTGGCTCCGGCGCTGTGGGTTCTATCCTGTGGGGGGAGGGGGAGCGAGGGAGCGAAGAAGCAGGTGACGGAGGAAGAAGGATGGTAAAATCGATGGGCTGAGCCAGCCAGGGCACCGAGCTGTCGCCCACCGGGATATATGAGCTTCCTTGATACACTCCGACTTCCACCCCTCCGCCGGCCCGGCTCCCTCCTTCCCTCCCTCCATCGCTCCACCCCTCCGCCGGCCCGGCTCCCTCCTTCCCTCCATCGCTCCACCCCTCCGCCGGCCAGGCTCCCTCCTTCCCTCCTTCCCTGCACCAGCCCGGCTCCCTCCTTCGCTCCACCCCTCCGCCGGCCCGGCTCCCTCCTTCCCTCCATCGCTCCACCCCTCTGCCGGCCAGGCTCCCTCCTTCCCTGCACCCCTCCGCCGGCCCGGCTCCCTCCTTCCCTCCATCGCTCCACCCCTCCGCCGGCCCAGCTCCCTCCTTCCCTCCATCGCTCCACCCCTCCGCCGGCCAGGCTCCTCCTTCCCTCCTTCCCTGCACCCCTCCACCAGCCCGGCTCCCTCCTTCCCTCCACCCCTCCACCAGCCCGGCTCCCTCCTTCCCTCCACCCCTCCGCCGGCCCGGCTCCCTCCTTCCCTCCATCGCTCCACCCCTCCGCCGGCCAGGCTCCCTCCTTCCCTCCATCGCTCCACCCCTCTGCCGGCCAGGCTCCCCTCCTTCCCTGCACCCCCTCCGCCGGCCCAGCTCCCTCCTTCCCTCCATCGCTCAACCCTCCGCCGGCCCGGCTCCCTCCTTCCCTCCATCGCTCCACCCCTCCGCCGGCCCGGCTCCCTCCTTCCCTCCATCGCTCCACCCCTCCGCCGGCCCGGCTCCCTCCTTCCCTCCATCGCTCCACCCCTCCGCCGGCCAGGCTCCCTCCTTCCCTCCTTCCCTGAACCCCTCCACCAGCCCAGCTCCCTCCTTCCCTCCACCCCTCCACCAGCCCGGCTCCCTCCTTCGCTCCACCCCTCCGCCGGCCCGGCTCCCTCCTTCCCTCCATCGCTCCACCCCTCCGCCGGCCCGGCTCCCTCCTTCCCTTCATCGCTCCACCCCTCCGCCGGCCCGGCTCCCTCCTTTCCTCCATCGCTCCACCCCTCTGCCAGCCAGGCTCCCTCCTTCCCTGCACCCCTCCGCCGGCCCGGCTCCCTCCTTCCCTCCATCCCTCCGCCGGCCCGGCTCCCTCCTTCCCTCCACCCCTCCGCCGGCCCGGCTCCCTCCTTCCCTCCATCGCTCCATCCCTCCGCCAGCCCGGCTCCCTCCTTCCCTCCATCGCTCCATCCCTCCGCCAGCCCGGCTCCCTCCTTACCTCCATCCCTCCGCCGGCCCGGCTCCCTCCATCCCTCCATCCCTCCACCGGCCTGGCTCCCTCCACCTCTCCATCCCTCCGCAGGACCGGCTGCTTCCTTCCCTCCATCCCTCCGCCGGCCCGGCTCCTTCCTTTCCTCCTTCCCTCCATCCCTCCGCCGGCCCGGCTCCTTCCTTCCCTCCATCCCTCCGCCAACCCGGCTCCTCCTTCCCTCCATCCCTCCGCCGGCCCGGCTCCTTCTTCCCTCTTCCCTCCATGCCTCCGCCAACTCGGCTCCTTCCTTCCCTCCATCCCTCCGCCGGCCCGGCTCCTTCTTCCCTCCTTCCCTCCATCCCTCCGCCAACTCGGCTCCCTCCTTCCCTCCATTCCTCCGCCAACCAGGCTCCCTCCTTCCCTCCATCCCTCCGCCAACCTGGCTCCTTCTTCCCTCCATCCCTCTGCCAGCCCGTCTCCTTCCTTCCCTCCATCCCTCCGCCAGCCCGGCTCCCTCGTTCCCTCCATCCCTCCGCCAGCCCGGCTCCTTCCTTCCCTCCGTCCCTCCGCCGGCCCGGCTCCCTCCTTCCCTCCGCCAGCCCGGCTCCCTCCTTCCCTCCATCCCTCCGCCGGCCTGGCTCCTTCCTTGTCTCCGTCCCTCCGCCGGTCCGGCTCCTTCCTTCCCTCCGTCCCTCCGCCGGCCCGGCTCCCTCCTTCCCTCCGTCCCTCCGCCAGCCCGGCTCCTTCCTTCCCTCCATTCTCTGGCAGCCCGGCTGCTTCCTTCCCTCCATCCCTCTGCCGGCCCGGCTCCTTCCTTCCCTCCTTCCCTCCATCCCTCCACCGGCCCGGCTCCTTCCTTCCCTCCATTCCCTCCACCGGCCCGGCTCCCTTCCTTCCCTCCATCCCTCCGCTGGCCCGGCTCCCTCCTTCCCTCCATCCCTCCGCCGGCCCGGCTCCCTCCTTCCCTCCATCCCTCCGCCAACCCGGCTCCCTCCTTCCCTCCATCCCTCCGCCGGCCCGGCTCCTTCTTCCCTCCATCCCTCCGCCGGCCCGACTCCTTCTTCCCTCCATCCCTCCGCTGGCCCGGCTCTTTCCTTCCCTCCATTCCTCCGCCGGCCTGGCTCCCTCCTTCCCTCCATCCCTCTGCCGACCCGGCTCCTTCTTCCCTCCATCCCTCTGCCAGCCCGGCTCCCTCCTTCCCTCCATCCCTCCGCCAGCCCTGGCTCCGTCCTTCCCTCCATCCCTCCGCCAGCCTGGCTCCTTCTTCCCTCCATCCCTCCGCCAGCCCGGCTCCCTCCTTCCCTCCATCCCTCCGCCAGCCCGGCTCCCTCCTTCCCTCCATCCCTCCACCGGCCCGGCTCCTTCTTCCCTCCATCCCTCCGCCAGCCTGGCTCCTTCTTCCCTCCATCCCTCCGCCAGCCCGGCTCCTTCCTTCCCTCCATCCCTCCGCCAACCCGGCTCCTTCCTTCCCTCCACCCCTCCGCCGGCCCGGCTCCTTCCGTCCCTCCTTCCCTCCATCCCTCCGCCAACCCGGCTCCCTCCTTCCCTCCATCCCTCCGCCGGCCCGGCTCCCTCCTTCCCTCCATCCCTCCATCCCTCCGCCAGCCCGGCTCCCTCCTTCCCTCCATCCCTCCGCCGGCCCGGCTCCCTCCTTCCCTCCATCCCTCCGCCGGCCCGGCTCCCTACTCCCTCCATCCCTCCGCCGGCCCGGCTCCTTCTTCCCCTCCATCCCTCCGCCGGCCCGGCTCCCTCCTTCCCTCCATCCCTCTGCCGGCCCGGCTCCTTCTTTCCTTCCATCCCTCCGCCAACCCGGCTCCTTCCTTCCCTCCATCCCTCCGCCAACCCGGCTCCTTCCTTCCCTCCATCCCTCCGCCGGCCCGGCTCCTTCCTTCCCTCCATCCCTCCGCCAACCCTGTTCCTTCTTCCCTCCATCCCTCCGCCAACCCAGCTCTTTCTTCCCTCCATCGCTCCGCCGGCCCGGCTCCTTCTTCCCTCCATCCCTCCGCCGGCCCGGCTCCTTCCTTCCCTCCATCCCTCTGCCGGCCCGGCTCCCTCCTTCCCTCCTTCCCTCCGCCGCCCGGCTCCTTCCATCCCTCCATCCCTCCGCCAACTCGGCTCCTTCCTTCCCTCCATCCCTCCGCCAACCCGGCTCCTTCCTTCCCTCCATCCCTCCGCCGGCCCGGCTCCCTCCTTCCCTCCATCCCTCCGCCAACCCTGTTCCTTCTTTCCTCCATCCCTCCGCCAACTCAGCTCTTTCTTCCCTCCATCCCTCCGCCGGCCCGGCTCCCTCCTTCCCTCCTTCCCTCCATCCCTCTGCCGGCCCGGCTCCTTCCTTCCCTCCATCCCTCCGCCAACCCGGCTCCTTCCTTCCCTCCATCCCTCCGCCAGCCCGGCTCCTTCTTCCCTCCATCCCTCCACCAGCCCGGCTCCTTCCTTCCCTCCATCCCTCCGCCGGCCCGGCTCCCTCCTTCCCGCCCGGCCCTCCATCCCTCCGCTGGCCCGGCTCCCTCCATCCCTGCATTCCTCCGCCGGCCCGGCCCGGCTCCCTCCTTCCCTCCATCCCTCCTCCAGCCCCGGCTCCCTCCTTCCCTCCATCCCTCCGCCGGCGCAGCTCCCTCCTTCCTTCCACCCACCCCGCCCCCCGTTCCCCAGCCCAGATGGAGGGAAGGAGTGAAAGGAGGGGGACTCTCCCTGGGGCTGTGTGTATTGGGGGGGGCCTGTCTTCCCCCCACATTTTTCTTCCCCCCCACCCATGGAGGACACGGTGAAAGGCATGGAGGGGGGTTCTCGCAAAAGCCCCTAT
>JBAIAC010000658.1:0-36490 GCA_037349315.1 Chelydra serpentina
GGGCCTTCTCCCTCTAGGGGGCGCCGGCCCCGATTCGGCTCCAGGGCCGGGGCCTCTCCCCTCTAGGGGGCGCCGGCCCTGATTCGGCTCCAGGGCTGTGGCCTTTTCCCTCCGGGTTCGCCACGTGCTTGCAATTGGAGGGAGCTGGAAGTTTGCTGTGCCCGGGTGGCTCTGAGCCCGGCCAGACCAACTCCCGCCCGCAAATGAGTCGCCAAGGGGCAGCCCCCTCCCCTCCCCAGCCCGGCTGAGGCAAGAAGAAATGGTGAGGGGCGGGGGAGCTGTGAGCGCCACAGAGGGGGCAAAACAGCTGCCCACTCACTGGTGTCCCCCCCAGGGCGGGGCACGGCTGGAGGGGTCCCTGCCCAGCCCAGCCTCCCTGGCACCACATACCCTGGCGAGGGGGGCTCCCCCTTCGGGCATGGGGCCGGGGACCCTGCCTGGTGCTAAGGTGGGCACCTGCTACTTGGGGGGCGCCCAGCCCCTGCCGCGTCAGCTCAAGCATGTGGGGCAGCAGCAGGGGGTGGGAAACCAGGCCCTGGGCTTGTGGGGGTGTCAGTGCCCCCCCCAAATGGAGGCACCCCTAGTTAGAAGCTGTTTTAGGAGATCTGGCTAGAGGCATTTTCTTCAGGCTGGGGTGGGCCGGTTGCTCAGGAGGGGGTCCCTGTTTCTCAGGCCTGGGGGGGCCTGGTTGCTCAGGAGGGGGTCCCCGTTTCTCAGGGTGGGGGGCCAGGGAGGATTATACCACCGGGGGCTGTGGGGGGGTGTTTGTTACTCAATGACAGCTGCAGAAGGCTCTGCCGCATGGGAAACCCTTAACGAGGAAACCAGGCGCAGGATGCGGGGGGCGGTGGCTCGACAACCCCGTAACGCCCCCTCCCCTGCAGCACAATGAGGACACCCCCCGGGGAGATGGGGCCATTGTTCAGGGCACAACAGCCAAGTTGTTGGGGAGGGGGGGTGGAGCCATCTGCTGCCTAAGAGGGTCACAGCCCTGAGACGTTATGGGGGGGTGGTGTAGGAAACGCAGCCCCAAAAGCTGCGCTCAGAGACTCCCCGCAAACTCAGGGGGTGCAGAGCCCCTTATGGGCATGAGACCCACCAGCTAACAGAGAATGTGAGACCTCGCCCCGCAGCCCAGGGGTTCCTAATCACTAGACCCCCCTCCCCGCCCCACCTCACCCCACCCCAAGCCAGGGATAGAACCCAGGAGTCCTGGTGGCTAGGATGCCATCTGGCTGGCCAGGGGCTCCTTGGTCTCTCACCTTGCTCCCCCTGCCCCCTCAGTCCCCACATCCCTCTTGGTGCCCTCCACTCACCCCCTAGAATGCCCCTCCCTCCCCCCCTTGGTCCCCTCGCCCGCGTAGACCCCATCCTCCTCAGTGCTCCCCACCCACCTCCCCAGAGCCCCCTTCCACCCCCTTCGGTCCCCCTGGCCGCCTAGATCCCCTGCCCACCTCAGTCCCCCCATCCCCCCCCAAATCCCCCTCCCTCCCCCTCGGTCCCCTTGCCCGCCTAGATCCCCTGCCCCCCTCAGTCCCCCCATCCCCTCCAAAATCCCCCTCCCTCCCCCCTCGGTCCCTTCGCCCGCCTAGATCCCCTGCCCACCTCAGTCCCCCCATCCCCCCCAAAATCCCCCTCCCTCCCCCCTCGGTCCCCTCGCCCGCCTAGATCCCCTGCCCCCCTCAGTCCCCCCCATCCCCCCCAAAAATCCCCCTCCCTCCCCCCTCGGTCCCCTCGCCCGCCTAGATCCCCTGCCCCCCTCAGTCCCCCCATCCCCTCCAAAATCCCCCTCCCTCCCCCCTTGGTCCCCTTGCCCGCCTAGATCCCCTGCCCCCCTCAGTCCCCCCATCCCCCCCAAATCCCCCTCCCTCCCCCCTCAGTCCCCTTGCCCGCCTAGATCCCCTGCCCCCCTCAGTCCCCCCATCCCCCCCCAAATCCCCCTCCCTCCCCCCTTGGTCCCCTTGCCCGCCTAGATCCCCTGCCCCCCTCAGTCCCCCCATCCCTCCCCCCACTCCGTTGGTCTCCCCACCCGCCTAGATCCCCTGCCCCCCTCAGTCCCCCCATCCCCCCCCCTCCGTTGGTCTCCCCACCCGCCTAGATCCCCTGCCCCCCTCAGTCCCCCCATCCCCCCCCCACTCTGTTGGTCTCCCCACCCGCCTAGATCCCCTGCCCTCCACCGCCCCCCGGGGCCCCGCTCACCCTGACGAGCCGGGCTCTCTTGACCAGGTCGTTGAGCTTGCGGAGGGCCGAGTTGCGGGGCAGGTTCTGGATGTCCTGGAACAAGTCCTGCTCCTCCAGCTCGAAGAGCCGCCGGTTGTCGGAGACGAGCAGCGGCTCGGCCCAGAAGGAGCCGATGTAGACGCGCAGCACCTCGGGGGTGTTGAACACCTTCCCCAGGGACCACATGAGGGCCCCATAGACCCGCATCAGCTGCTGCGTCTCCACCATGTCGGCCTTGTTCAGGACCACCCGGATCTTGTCCTCGTTGCCCTTCAGGGCTCGGATGGCCTCCGAGAACTCGTCCGAGATCTCCAGCTTGTGGGCGTCGAAGAGCAGGACGATGCGGTCCACGCGCTCCGCGAACCACTGCAGCACGGCCGGGAAGTCGTAGCCTGCGGGGCCGGGGACACGCCGTCAGGGCCCGAGGGGCGGGCGCGGTGACGGGGGGCCTGCCCTGTGCCCCTCGCCCGGCCTGAGCCGCCCCTGCCCTGTGCCCCTCGCCCGGCCTGAGCCGCCCCAGCCCTGTGCCCCTCGCCCGGCCTGAGCCGCCCCCTGCCTCATGTCCACCGTGCCCCCCACTCCCCTGCCCTGTGCCCCTCGCCCGGCCTGACCCGCCCCTGCCTCATGCCCACAGTGCTCCCCACTCCCCTGCCCTGTGCCCCTCGCCCGGCCTGAGCCGCCCCTGCCCTGTGCCCCTCGCCCGGCCTGAGCCCGCCCCAGCCCTGTGCCCCTCGCCCGGCCTGAGCCGCCCCCTGCCTCATGTCCACCGTGCCCCCCGCTCCCGTGCCCTGTGCCCCTCGCCCGGCCTGAGCCGCCCCCTGCCTCATGCCCACCGTGCCCCCCACTCCCCTGCCCTGTGCCCCTCGCCCGGCCTGAGCCGCCCCAGCCCTGTGCCCCTCGCCCGGCCTGAGCCGCCCCCTGCCTCATGCCCACCGTGCCCCCCGCTCCCCTGCCCTGTGCCCCTCGCCCGGCCTGAGCCGCCCCAGCCCTGTGCCCCTCGCCCGGCCTGAGCCGCCCCCCTGCCTCATGTCCACCGTGCCCCCGCTCCCCTGCCCTGTGCCCCACGCCCGCCCTGACCTGCCCCCTGCCCACCGTGCCCCCCACTTCCCCTGCCCTGTGCCCCTCACCTGGCCTGAGCCGCCCCCTGTCTCACGCCCACCGTGCCCCCCACTCCCCTGCCCTGTGCCCCTCGCCCGGCCTGAGCCGCCCCCTGCCTCATGTCCACCGTGCCCCCCGCTCCCCCTGCCCTGTGCCCCACGCCCGGCCCTGACCTGCCCCCTGCCCACCGTGCCCCCCACTCCCGTGCCCTGTGCCCCTCACCTGGCCTGAGCCGCCCCCTGTCTCACGCCCACCGTGCCCCCCACTCCCCTGCCCTGTGCCCCTCGCCCGGCCTGAGCCGCCCCCTGCCTCATGTCCACCGTGCCCCCCGCTCCCCTGCCCTGTGCCCCACGCCTGCCCTGACATGCCCCCAGCCTCAGGTCCACCGTGCCCCCCACTCCTCTGCCCTGTGCCCCTCGCCCAGCCTGACCCGCCCCCCTGCCTCATGCCTGCCCCACTTCCCAGACCCTGTGCCCCACGCCCACCCTACTCCCGTGCCCCTGTGCCTCATGCCCATCGTGCCCCCCACTTCTCTGCCCTGTGCCCCACACCCACCCTGACCCACCCCCTGCCTCATGCCCACCGTGCCCCCCACTCCCCAGACCCTGTGCCCCACACCTGCCCTGCCAGGGCCTAGGGCCTTCCCTGCAGAGTGCACGGGCTGCCCCTGGACCTCACTGCCAGGTGTGGGGTCGCTGTCTTGACCCCTTCCACTGGCGCCGGGCCCAGGGACTAGCTCGTGGGTTGGGAAAGGGGCCCCTGCTTTCCCCCAACAGACCCCTCCCCCATCCTCTGCTCCTCCCCTAGTGTACCCTGCCCCCCTCACCCTCCGCTGCCCCCCAACCGAGATCAAGGACCCCTGTATGGGGGGGCTGAGGGTAGAGACGTCTCATTACATCCCCCCAGCAACCCTGACAGCCCCGCTGAGGAGCGCTGCTGGAGCCCAGCCGATCCCCCCCCCACTTGGCAGCCGGAGGCGGCAAGTGTCTCCAAAGCACCAAAAAAGGAAGCCTGGAGGCTGAGCAGAGGAAAGTCTGAGCCAGCCGGGGCCCCGCCGGCCGTGAATCAAAACCCAGCTGGACCGGACGGGGCTGCCGCAAAACCCTCTCCGGGCGGCTCCCCGCGGGCCGGGGGTCCTGGGAAAGGTTGGGGTGGGGTGGCCTGGTCTCCCGTGCCAGGGGGAACCAGCTAAACCAGGGCACGAGGCTTTCCCGTTACCCAGCCCCCTGCCCGGGCGAGGGGCTCCGGCCTGCAGCCGCCAGCCAGACCTTCGGCCCCCTCCTCTGGCCCCTGGTGTCGCTGGGGTGGCAGGGAGCAGGAACCGGCCCCCTTGGCTGCAGCGATGGGGCGGGGGGGAGAATCGGGTCCTGCAAACTCCTCCGTCCCCTGCTGTTTACACAAGCAGGGACGGAGCCAGCGAGTTTCCAGGCCTGGCGCCCGGCCCTCCCTGGAAAATGGAGCCGATCCAGGGGAGGACGGGGGCTCCCGGTGCCGGACGCCATCGGGGGGAGACCAGACAGCCAATGTGAAACATTGGGACAGGGGGTGGGGGCTAATAGGAGCCTATAGAAGAAAAAGCCCCAGAAATCGGGACATCTGGTCACCCTATGTCGGGGTGCTGAAGGGAGGCTGCTGCCCTGGCTGAGCTGGGATGGGGAACGGGGCTGGGGTCTGCTGCGGAGCCGAGATAGGATTCGGGGGATTCGCTAGAGAGGGAGGGGGGCCCGAGGGGCAGGAACGGCAGCTGCAGGACGAGCCCCTGTGCCCACCCAACAGCGCACTGGCCTTTCTCCCACGCCAGCTTGCGGAGCGGTACTGGATCTCACGGTGCACCGCACCTAACGTCACGAGCTACAGGGTTCACCTCCGCTTGCGGGCCTGGGGCACTGGGGGGTGGGTTATGGTGCACTGTCTGACCAGGCCTTGCACCCCACCCTAGAGGTGGCTGCATCTCAGCGCCGGGGTGAGGGATCCCTGTATAAACAGCTGCCTTGCTCCACCCCAGAGGTGGCTGCATCTCAGCGCCGGGGTGAGGGATCCCTGTATAAACAGCTGCCTTGCTCCACCCCAGAGGTGGCTGCATCTCAGCGCCGGGGTGAGGGATCCCTGTATAAACAGCTGCCTTGCAGCTCAGGCCTGGCTGGGAAGCTGGCCCTGGGAGCAGGGCCATAAATCACCTCCTGTGGGAAACAGCCTGAGCTCCGGACGGTGCCAGCTCACGGCGGGAATTTCCTCCGCACTCTGGCCCGTTCAGCTCAATTCCCGGGCAGCCCACCTGGGTGGCTGATGCGTCTCGGCGATGGGGCTCACCAGGGGATGGGGCTCACCAGGGGATGGGGCTCTGGGCTTCCATTGCCTCAGGGGACCTCCTCCTACCCCCCAATTAACTGCCACTGACTACCTGCAACTGGGGTCTAGTGGTGAGAGCGGGGAGGGGCAGCTGGGAGGCAGGACTCCTGGGTTCTGTCTCGGGCAGGGGAGTGGGAGCTAGTGGGTAGAGCAGGGGGCTGGGAGCCAGGACTCCTGGGTTCTGTCTCGGGCAGGGGAGTGGGAGCTAGTGGGTAGAGCAGGGGGCTGGGAGCCAGGACTCCTGGGTTCTGTCTCGGGCAGGGGAGTGGGAGCTAGTGGTTAGAGCAGGGGGCTGGGAGCCAGGACTCCTGGGTTCTCTTCCTGGCTGTAGGAGGGGAGTGGGATCTAGTGGTTAGAGCAGGGGGCTGGGAGCCAGGACTCCTGGGTTCTCTCCCTGGCTGTAGGAGGGGAGTGGGATCTAGTGGGTAGAGCAGGGGGAGCTGGGAGCCAGGACTCCTGGGTTCTCTCCCTGGCTCTGGGAGGGGAGTGGGGTCTATTGGTTAGAGCAGGGGGGGCTGGGAGCCAGGACTCCTGGGTTCTCTCCCTGGCTCTGGGAGGGGAGTGGGGTCTGGTGGGTTAGAGCAGGGGGAGCTGGGAGCCAGGACTCCTGGGTTCTCTCCCTGGCTGTAGGAGGGGAGTGGGATCTAGTGGTTAGAGCAGGGGGGGCTGGGAGCCAGGACTCCTGGGTTCTCTTCCTGGCTCTGGGAGGAGAGTAGGGTCTATTGGTTAGAGTGGGGGCAGGGGAGCTAGAACTCCTGGTTTCAGACAGTGATTCACTGAATGGCCTTCAGCAAGTCCCTGCCCCCGCTCTGTGCCTCAGTTTCCCCCATTGTGAAGCAGGGAGAGAACTGCACTGATTGGCCTCACAGAGGCCATAGGTTTTCACTAGCAACGCTCCCGGTGCCCCCGGCAAAGCGTTGCGCTGCTCCCATTCACACGCGCTGTCGCCCGTCTCCCCCCCGAACGGCCCCCCCAGGTTGTACGCCCTGCCCCTGCCGCGCTCCCCTCTGCTGCTCCCCTCTGCTGGCGGGACGGGCAGGATTTCTCAGCGTGTTGTGACCCATCCCGTTGCTATGGGGCTCAGCTGATCCTGCCCACGGAAACCTCCCTGCCCCGGCTTATCACCCGCTTTATTTTAACAGCTTCTTCCTCCGTTTGTCCCGGCCCCGCTCGCTGCTGGGGCATTTCAGATCCCACCCTGCTCCCAGAAACAGCTCGCCAGGGGCCTGGCCTGAACGGCCCCGGCGGGCACTTCCTGGGTTCAGTCCCAGGGCCGCTGCAACGCCTGCTAGTGGGACGCAACCCTACAATAACAGACCACTGTAACGGTGCAGGATTCACAAGTGACCCTACAATAACAAACCAGTGCGACCAGCCCGTGCAATCTCCCAGCGACCCTACAATAACAAACCAGCCCGTGCCGTCTCCCGGCGACCCTACAGTAACAGTGCAGCCCACGCCATCTCCCGGCGACCCTACAGTAACAGTGCAGCCCACGCCGTCTCCCGGCGACCCTACAATAACAAACCAGCCCGTGGAATCTCCCGGCGACCCTACAATAACAAACCAGCCCGCGCCGTCTCCCGGCGACCCTACAGTAACAGTGCAGCCCGCGCCGTCTCCTGGCGACCCTACAATAACAAACCAGCCCGTGGAATCTCCCGGCGACCCTACAATAACAAACCAGCCCGTGGAATCTCCCGGCGACCCTACAATAACAAACCAGCCCGTGGAATCTCCCGGCGACCCTACAATAACAAACCAGCCCGCGCCGTCTCCCGGCGACCCTACAATAACAAACCAGCCCGCGCCGTCTCCCGGCGACCCTACAGTAACAGTGCAGCCCGCGCCATCTCCAAGTGACCCTACAATAACAAACCAGCCCGCGCCATCTCCAAGTGACCCTACAATAACACAGCCGCCTGCGCCATCTCCGAGCGACCCTACAGACACAGCCGGCTGCATGCTAGAGGGAGATGGGTTTTCTTTGGGCCTGTCCCAGCGGGCTGTTTGAGCTAAACCCGGGAGAGCCGTGAGCAGCCGCGGGCGCCCTGAACTCAGCGGGGTGTTTACCGAGCCGCCCTGCGCCTGGGTGGGGCTGGATTCCCTGCATACCTCCGGGCGCCGCCCGCAGGGAGCCCCCTCCAGCTCCGAAGGGTGCCAGGTGGGCGTGGGGGGGGGCACTTGTGTTCTGGCAGCTGGGTGAACCCCTCCTGGAATGCAGCCCCCTCCCCACATGGGCCCCGGGAGCCCCCAGCCGCTTGCCAGCGGTGAACTCAGAGGGGAGGAATCCCAGCGAGGAATTGGAACACGTCAGTGGGAAATCACGGCCCCCGCCCCCCCAACATTCCTCCAGCCAGGACACAGCCAGGCCGGGGACCCCCCAGCATATTCCTGCAGGGGCCAGGGGTCACCGGCAGGGCAGGTGCTCAGTGCCTCTGAACCTGGGCTCACCCTGCAAAGGGTGCCTGCTCCCTGCCGCTGAGATGCAGCCGCCTCTGGGGTGCGGGGCGGGGGCCTGTTTACACAGGGATCCCACACCCAGCGCGGAGCCACCTCGGTGATGGGCCCCGGCAGCTGTTTATACAAAGAGTCCCTCAGCCAGGCCTGAAATGCAGCCACCTCGGGGGCGGAACGCAGCAGCTGCTAAACATCAGCATTGTGCTAGGGATAGCATAATCATCAAAGCATGGTCCAAAACCAGGACTGGGAGCCAGGACGCCTGGGTTCTCTCCCCAGCTCCGGGAGAGGAGTGGGGTCTGGTGCTTAGAGCAGCGGGGGCTGGGAGCCAGGACTCCTGGGTTCTCTCCCCAGCTCTGGGAGAGGAGTGGGGTCTGGTGGTTAGAGCAGGGGGGGCTGGGAGCCAGGACTCCTGGGTTCTCTCCCCAGCTCTGGGAGAGGAGTGGGGTGTGGTGGTTAGAGCAGGAGGAGCTGGGAGCCAGGACGCCTGGGTTCTCTCCCCAGCTCTGGGAGAGGAGTGGGGTCTGGTGGTTAGAGCGGGGGGGCTGGGAGCCAGGACACCTGGGTTCTATCCCCAGCTCTAGGAGAGGAGTGGGGTGTGATGGGTTAGAGCAGGAGGGGGCTGGGAGCCAGGACGCCTGGGTTCTCTCCCCAGCTACCCTGGGGAAGCCAGTGCCCCTCAGTTTCCCTGGGAGCTAAGGGCCCTGCATACCCTGTGTGGCGGCAGGTTTTCCCGGGGTCTCTGTTGGTTTTCCCAGGGCCTTCCCCCCGCGGTTGCTCCCTGCCCTGCAGGGCCAGAGGCCTGGACGTCCCTTTGTTGGCACGTGGGGCCGGCTATGACTGTTGCCCTCTGTGCCTTGTGCTCGCTGGCCAGCATCCCAGCATGGGAACCGCCAGCCCCTGCTCAGCTGACGGGGCTCCCGCCCAAGGAGAGTCACGGCCCCGGCTGGGAGGTTACGCTCCGGGGCCCTGCCGGAGCCCATGGCAGGGCGATGTCAGTTCGCGCACCCAGCTTCGTTTGGATACAGGATTCGCCTCAAATGGCTGGCTGGCATTGCTGAATCATAAACAGGCCCCCGCAACCCACCCCAGAAGTGGCCGCATCTCCGCACTAGGCGAGTGGTCCCTGTATAAACAGCCCTTGCGTTCCACCCCAGAGGTGGCTGCATCTCAGCCCCGGCCGATGTGAGCACCAATCCCTCCCCACACAGCATCACGCCCCCAAAGGCGGTACCCTGCAGGCTGCCTCTTGTGCCACTGACGAGGCTCACTAACGAGCTGCGTGCCTTGAGGCTACTTATTGCACCGGATTCTGGCCCTGGTACATTTCAGTCCCGTTCAATACGCCCCTTTGTAACGGAGTCGTTCCCGCGTTGGCTCAACGTTTCCTTCCAGGAATGATTTTATAACCAGCAGGGGGGAGGGATTGGTGCTCAGATCAGCAATCAGAGGGACAGGAACGAGAGAGAGAGAGAAAATGTCCCCGCTTGTGGGTTACGCTCCCCCACTCCCCTCGGCTGGCCTGGTCTGCTGAGCCGGCAGCGCTGTGGGGCCGTGACTGGCTCTCGCTCTGTGTCTGGCTGGGGCAGAGAGAGACAGCCAGAGCTGGGGAGCAGGGGGCTGCAGGTTGGGATTGAGGGGCTCCAGGGCTGCGTGTCGGGAGTGAGGGGCCCGGCAGAGCTGGGGGGAGCCCAGGGCTGCGGGAGCAGGGGCTGCGTGTCGGGAGTGAGGGGCCCAGCAGAGCTGGGGGAGCAGGTATCTGACTAACTCAGCGCCCCTGCTTCGTTCACTCCTTCGCCCAGCAGCATCGGCAGCCCTGGCCCTTTGGAGGCGCTGGGGGCTGGGATAACCCCCCCCCAAGCTGCTTCCTGTTTGGAAGAAGCCCCGGCTGCATTGTTTCCCTCGATGTCGGGCTCGGGACTGAGTCAATCCTTCCCGGCCGGCCGGAGCCCGGGGGGCAGGGAACCGAGGGGGCAATGCCGGCCCCGTGCCAGGAACACGCCCGGCCGCTCGCAGGGCAGGGCCAAGGGCAGAGCTGAGACCAAGCCTGAGATTTCTTTGTCTAATGGCTCCGTGCCCCCCCCCCCCCCCCCCCGAGGACTCAACGCCCTTTGGGGACCCAGGAGTTCTGGTCCCAGCCCCGCCTCCAGAGCCAGTGGGGCAACAGCCACGTTTGTCCCCGGCCAGGATCCCACCGGGGAGAAGCCCCCCTGGGGCTTGTCCTCTTGCCCCCTCTCGACCTGGGGGGAGCTGGGCCCCGGCCATCTGGGAGCCACCCGCCCCGTCACACCCAGCGTCACACGAGGGGCGCGTACACACCCGGACGTGCACAAACAGTTTGTTCAGGCGAATTACTCCAACAACGGGGCGCTTCATCCCGCAACGGTGACTCACGGTGAAAAAATGCCCCTGGCCCCGGCCCAGCTCCTGTAGCAACCGGCCTCCCGGCCAAGTGTGAGCTCCACAGGGCGGGACGGGGATCCGCAGCGAGGGTGTCCTGGTGCCGGGGGGGCCCGGAGCCACACACCCGTCCGAAGGGATACACCACGGCTCCCAGCCCCGCCACCTGCTACCCCACTAGACCCCACTCCCCTCCCCGAGCTGGGGAGAGAACCTAGGAGTCCGGGCTCCCAGCCCCCTCCTCTAACCACTAGACCCCACTCCCCTTCCAGGGCTGGGGAGAGAACCCAGGAGTCCTGGCTCCCAGCCCCCTCCTCTCACCACTGAACCCCACTCCCCTCCCAGAGCTGGGGAGAGAACCCAGGAGTCCTGGCTCCCAGCCCCCCTGCTCTAACCACTGAACCCCACTCTCCTCTCCGAGCTGGGGAGAGCACCCAGGAGTCCTGGCTCCCAGCCCCCCCTGCTCTAACCACTAGACCCCACTCCCCTCCCAGAGCTGGGGAGAGAACCCAGGAGTCCTGGCTCCCAGCCCCCTGCTCTAACCACTAGACCCCACTCCCCTTCCAGGGCTGGGGAGAGAACCCAGGAGTCCTGGCTTGACCTGCTGGGCTCCGCAGCCCTTCCACCCACCCTGGCGACCAACGTGCCCGTGAACGAAACCCCACACGGGGGGAGCCGGGGTTACAGATGTGGCAAGATGAAGCCCCCGCCCCTTGCTCCATCCACACAGCACGGAGCCAGTGCGGCTTCCCCCCGCCCAGGCCTTACCCCGGCACACGCGCTGCTTGGCTCCCGACAGGATCCCCGGGGTGTCGATGAGGCTGATACTCTCCAGGACTTGGTTGGGCAGCTGGGCGCACATGAACCTGGCAGGAGAGGGAGGCAGCGGTGAGCGACGGCAGCTCGGCCTAGCAGCTAGGGCTCCACAGGAGGAGCCAGGACTCCTGGGTCCTATCCCTGGTGCAGGGAGGGGAGCGGGGTCTAGTGGTTAGAGCAGGGGGGGCTGGGAGCCAGGACTCCTGGGTCCTATCCCTGGCACAGGGAGGGGAGTGGGGTCTAGTGGTTAGAGCAGGGGGGGCTGGGAGCCAGGACTCCTGGGTCCTATCCTGGTACAGGGAGGGGAGCAGGGTCTAGCAGTTACAGCGGGGGGGCTGGGAGCCAGGACTCCTGGGTCCTATCCTGGTACAGGGAGGGGAGCGGGGTCTAGTGGTTAGAGCAGGGGGGGCTGGGAGCCAGGACTCCTGGGTCCTATCCTGGTACAGGGAGGGGAGCAGGGTCTAGCAGTTACAGCAGGGGGGGCTGGGAGCCAGGACTCCTGGGTCCTATCCCTGGTGCAGGGAGGGGAGTGGGGTCTAGTGGTTAGAGCAGGGGTGGCTGGGAGCCAGGTCCTTTGATCTCTGCTACTGAGAACGCGGGTGGAAAACACTCACTGTTTCAAGAGAGCTCATCCATCCTGCTGCCAGCCCCCTTCTCCTGGTGTAAGGAGCGGATCAGGGGCAGGGCCGGAGCACACTGCGCTGGGGCTATTCTCTGCCCCCTCCTGCCCCGAGGGCCCATAGGGGGTGGATCAGGGGAGTGGCCGGAGCATACTGCGCTGGGGCTATTCTCTGCCCCCCTGCCCCCAGGGCCCATAGGGGGTGGATCAGGGGCGTGGCTGGAGCACACTGCGCTGGGGCTATTCTCTGCCCCCCTGTGCCCAGGGCACATAAGGGATGGATCAGGGGCGTGGCCGGAGCACACTGCGCTGGGGCTATTCTCTGCCCCCCTGTGCCCCGAGGGCCCATAGGGGGTGGATCAGGGGCGGGGCCGGAGCATACTGTGCTGGGGCTATTCTCTGACCCCCTCTGCCCCCAGGGCCCATAGGGGGTGGATCAGGGGCGTGGCTGGAGCGCACTGCGCTGGGGCTATTCTCTGCCCCCCTGTGCCCCGGGCACATAAGGGGTGGATCAGGGGCGTGGCCGGAGCACACTGTGCTGGGGCTATTCTCTGCCCCCCTGTGCCCAGGGCACATAAGGGGTGGATCAGGGGCGTGGCCCGAGCACACTGTGCTGGGCCGATTCTCTGCCCCCCCTGCCCCCAGGGCCCCTAGGGGGTGGACCCAGGGCGTGGCCGGAGCGCACTGCGCTGGGGTTATTCTCTGCCTCCCAGAGCCCACAGAGGAGTTAGAGCAGCCCTGAGGCTGCTGTAATTTGCACTAAGGGCCAGGCAGCTCCCAGGATTCAGAGGGTTTAAAGCCACTTTTTCCCCGCCCCCCCAGGTGCTGGGAGGGGGTAACTGGGAATCACAGAGCCCCTGAGCCTTGGGGAGTCCCTGCCTTTCCCCGATCCTGGGGTCCTGGCGGTGCTCGGGAGCCAGGTCACCCCCACATACAGCAGAGCAGCCCCAGGGGAGCCCCGAGCTGGCTAGAGAGGCTGGTGGCACCATGCAGCTGCACCAGGGCCGGGGACACCCCCTGGCCTCTGAGCCCCCGCCTGGGCCAGCCTCCCACGGAGCCTGGGGCCGCCCTTCTTCCACACACCTCCCCCCCCGCCCCCCCAACAGCAGTGTGCTCGGGGCATCAGCTCATGCTGGGAAACAGCTTCTCCTTCACGCTGCCTTCCCCATGGCACCCCGGGGTCACGTGCCAGCGCCTAGACGGAGGCTGGGCAGCTCACTGCGGGCGAATGGGAGAGAGGCAGGGCCCCCACGGGGTGAAGGCGGGGTGGGCTGGGAGGAAAGGAAGGAAGGGGAAAGGGTGGGGAAAAGGAATGAAGGATGGAGCAAGATGCAGGCTGGGGGATCTGGGAAGAGGAGAGGGAGCTGGGGCTGGTGCAGAGGATGGGGGGCGCTGCCCCACACTCCCAGGCTCGGGGGGGGGGGGGGGGAGGGGAGGGAGCAGCCCAGCATCAGCAGGAAGCCGGGCCATGGCATGCAAGTGGGGGGCTCATGGGGAGGAGCCCGTGTTTACAAACTCCTCCACTCCGCAGGAAGTCGGGCTGGTCCCGTATAAACACCATGCTAAGAATAGCTCTGCCCAGGCCCAGCTGAGCCGGGCGGCGGAGGGGAGCGGGTCCCAGCTCGGCTGCGGCTGATTCCCAGCAGGGGCTGAAGCTACAGGCCACATGTTGTCCCGGGGCCTGCTCCAAAGCCAGGGGGCTAGTGGGAGCCATTGCACTGACCTCAGTGGGCTTTGGGTTGGGCTCCAGGGCCTGTTTCCCTGGGAAACCCGCCAGAGTCCATGAAAAGAACCCAGGCGTCCTGGCCTGTTGGTCTAGAAAGGAGAGTGTTTCCAGAGTCAAAATGCACTTTATTTTACCGAGATCAGGGCCCCGTCGGGCCGGGCGCTGCCCAGACCCCGGCCGAGATCAGGGCCCCGTCGGGCCGGGCGCTGCCCAGACCCCGGCCGAGATCAGGGCCCCGTCGGGCCGGGCGCTGCCCAGACCCCGGCCGAGATCAGGGCCCCGTCGGGCCGGGCGCTGCCCAGACCCCGGCCGAGATCAGGGCCCCGTCGGGCCGGGCGCTGCCCAGACCCCGGCCGAGATCAGGGCCCCGTCGGGCCGGGCGCTGCCCAGACCCCGGCCGAGATCAGGGCCGTGTCGCGCCAGGCGCTGCCCAGACCCCAGCCGAGATCAGGGCCCCGTCGGGCCGGGCACTGCCCAGACCCCGACCGAGATCAGGGCCCTGTCGGGCCGGGTGCTGCCCAGTCACAGAGTGAGAGCCAGTCCCCCATAGACATATTATCCCTATGTTACAGACAGGGGAAACCGAGGTACAATGCGATTTCCAGTGAGTCTGTGACAGAGCCAGAAACTGCACCCCCGTCTCCTGGGTCCCAGCCTTTCCTCAGGGCCCCCCTCCCTCCGTCTTCCTCGCCTGCCCCCCTCAGCTCAGCCCCGTCCCCGGGCGCCTCCTGCCAGCCATCTCGTGAGGAGGGGCCTGTCCACCCATGGCTCCCTGCCGCCAGCGCATCTGGAGCCCTGACGCCTTCTTTCCAGGCAGGCCGGCCGGGCCGGGGAGGGGACTGGGCCATGGGCCCTGCATTCCTGAGAGCCTGGCTCAGCCCCAGCCCCCAGCCTGCCCCCCCCCCCCCCCCCCCCCCGCTGCGGACCCGGGCTGGGTGAGAACAGGTGTCCTCTGCATGGCCCGAGACCCCCACCCCAGACAAGGCCACCTCACGGGGGGGGGGGGGGGCTGCTGCTGTTTAAACCTCCCTCCCCCCAGCTGCAGCCCCACGGTCCCCCAGGTGTAGCCCCCTCCCCGGTCAAACCCAGCATCCCCGGCTTCTCCCAAGGGGCTGGGCAGGGACACGCAGGCTTGAACGGCTGCTTGCAATGGGCTCTGGTGGAGCAAGGCCGGGGCGGGAAGCCAAGGCAGGGCTGTGCCAGATGGGGCAAGGGATCGCCACTTTTCAGAGAAGGAGTGGGGTCTAGTGGTTAGAGCAGGGGGGGCTGGGAGCCAGACTCCTGGGTTCTATCCCCAGCTCTGGGAGGGGAGTGGGGTCTAGTGGTTAGAGCAGGGGGGCTGGGAACCAGGACTCCTGGGTTCTATCCCTGGCTCTGGGAGGGGAGTGGGGTCTAGTGGTTAGAGCAGGGAAGCGACAAAGGGTCCTGTGGCACCTTATAGACTAACAGAGGTATTGAAGCATAAGCTTTCGTGGGTGAATCCCCACTTCATCGGGGTATTCATCGGTTCTGATGAAGTGGGGATTCACCCACGAAAGCTTATGCTCCAATACGTCTGTTAGTCTCTAAGGTGCCACAGGACCCTTTGTCGCTTCTACAGATCCAGACTCACACGGCTCCCCTCTGATACTAGAGCAGGAAGGTTAGGTGCCAGGAGTCCTGGGTCCCATCCCTGGCTCTGGGAAAGTAGCAGGGTCTACCGCTGTTAGACGTAGGAGTTTGGACTCCTGGGGTCTATTCCTAGCTCTGCAAAGGTGTGGGGGGCCTTAGTGGCCGGGAGGGAGGGGCTGGGAGCCAGGACTCCTGGGGCCTGTTACAGGCTCTGTAGGACATAAGGCCCAAAGAGGAGAAGTGACACGTGCAGGGCTATGCAGAGTCGGGGAAAGAACCCAGGAGTCCTGACCACAAGCTCACGCTGCCTCGCTATCATCCTGAACCGCTGCTGCGGAAGCGCTGCCATGTTCCACCCCAGAGGCAGTCGCACTCCAGTGGGTGTCGGGGGAGCAGCCCCATGTGATACTCGGTGACTCGTGAAAGGCTCGGGGGGGCGGGCGGGCGGGCGGGGAGGTTTACAAAGCTTAGCCACAAATTCAATCCCTGACACCTCCAGGCTGGCTCCCCCACCGCCAGGGCAGGAAACAGCCCCCAGGCTAACGGGTCGTGGGGAGGTGGGGCGGTGACGCTAAGACAGGAGGGCTTGGATCTGAACCCACCCCCCCAGTGCCCTGCCCCCCCCCATTCTGGGATGCACGCACACGCGCACACACACACACACACTGGGTTGAACACAGATGCGTACACACACACGTGCAGGGGTGCATGCACACACACTGACACACACACCAGGTTGCGCACACGTGCACACGCAGACACGCACACAAGTACACACACATGCGCAAGGATGCATGCACACACCCACAGCCACACACACTGGGTTACACACAGATGTGCACACACACAAGTACACACACATGCAGGGATACATGCACACACACACAGAGCGGGTTACACACAGATGCACAAACACTGACACACACACACACACACACACACACACACACACACACACACTGACACACAGACGCGCACACCGAGGAATGTACGCACACACACACCCCCCCAGCACAGAGACACATGCCCCACCCAGCCTTTCCGAAACACGCTTGACCAAAACCTGGCATGAGAAATTTCATATCAGACTGCATCGAGTGGAGGGGACCATCCCGCCCCCCGGGGGGGGTGGGGGGGTGGGGGTGGCGGAATAGACTGGAGGGGATGCACTCCCCTCCCCCCCACCCCCCGGATGCCCAGGGCAGAGGAGGGACAGGGCAGAGCCCCAGGGCGGAGACAGGCTGTCGAAATGATCGGAGGCTCCGCCCTGGGGCGAGGCTGGCTAGATGGGGGCTGGGAGAGGAGAGGAGCAGGCGCTGGGGATGGGAGGGGCTAGAGAAGGGGAACAGGCTGCCCCAGCTTGTCCCAAGGGCAAGGGGACGCCCGTTGACTCTGAATGGCAGCTGTTTAAACCAATGAAAGGAAACGTGGCCACGCGTTCACCAGTGGAACTCCCTGCTGCAAGCTCTGAGGCCAAGCGCTCAGGGACTCAGGCAAGGGGTGGGGATCATGAGAACGTTTATTAGACACACTGGGGGTTTTGGGTTTAATAAGGAATATAAGTCCCCAAGCTCCAGGGCATGAGCCCCCTTCCAAGTCCTGGGGATCAGGGGACAGCATCTCCCTAGTGGGCAGATTATCCCATAGTTCTCTGGGCTAGATGGACCCGCTGGCCAGTCCCATATCACGTCCCGTTGCTTAAGCTGAAGTGAGAGGAGGAGACTCTAAAAGGAGCTGGGAATGGGCACATCCGACCAGATCAAAGGCTCGTCAAGCCAGGCCTCCTGTCCGAGAGAGAGTGAGGTCAAGCCAGACACTCTCAGGGACCGTGAGGTTCCCAGCTGTAGCATCTCACCCCATGGGGGAAATTCCTGACCCCCTCCATGCGGCTGATCTGCTCACGCCCTGGAGCATGCCGATTAAACAGTCACAGGACCCAAGCCGGCTCGGCCTGGGCTGGCTCGGGTGTGGGCTAAAGACGAGGAAGGGGAGGCCCTTGTCGATGGCAAGGAAAGGCCGTGGCACAGGGTCCCTGGGGGAAGGCACTGGAGAAACTAGCGGCCCTCTGTTGTGTCACAGTGAGTTAGAGGTTGTTGTGGAGGATTGTGGGAAGGCATTGGAGGACCAGTAGCCCTGGATGGGCAGTGGTAGCCTGGGCCGAGTTAGCGGTGGCCAGGGAGCATTGTGGGAAGGCACTGGAGGACTAGCAGCCCTGGATGGCCAGTGCTAGCCTGGGCCGAGTTAACGGTGACCAGGGAGCATTGTAGGAAGGCATTGGAGGACTAGCAGCAGCCCTGGATGGGCAGTGCTAGCCTGGGCCAAGTTAGCGATGGCCAGGGAGCATTGTGGGAAGGCACTGGAGGACTAGCACCCCTGGATGGGCAGTGGTAGCCTGGGCCAAGTTAGCGGTGGCCGTGGAGCATTGTGGGAAGGCATTGGAGGACTAGCAGCCCTGGATGGGCATTGCTAGCCTGGGCTGAGTTAGCGGTGGCCAGGGAGCATTGTGGGAAGGCACTGGAGGACCAGCAGCCCTGTATGGGCAGTGCTAGCCTGGGCTGAGTTAGCAGTGGCCGGGGAGCATTGTGGGAAGGCATTGGAGGACCAGCAGCCCTCAATCGTTGTGTGGCAGGCTAGCCTGGGCCGAGTTAAGTGGCTGTAGAGGGAAGGTCACTCAAGTGCTGCCCAGTAGGCCTGGTTGTGCTGGCCACCACACGAGTGACGGGGTTTTGTGCGTGTGCGGATGGGGGTCGAGCTTGTGGGCCCGCTGATGGTCAGCCCTTCGGGAGCGGGGGGCCAGCACTCACCGGTTGAGGAAGGTGTTCCCGAAGGGGTTGAGCTTGCGGAAGGGTTTCTTGGGGTCCACGATGAGGGCATTGCCCGGGATGATCCCCTCGGTCTCGCCGTGCATGACCGCGATGAAGGAGTCAGTGGTGGGCTCGGGTCCGATGCGGCTGCCCGGGATGTCCTGCTCTAGCAAGTACTTGATGAAGGTGGTCTTCCCCGTAGAGTACTGCCCCACTACCAGCACCATGGGCTTGTTGTCAAAGTCGGCGTCCTCCAGGGCCGGCGAGTGGAAGTCATGGAAGCGGTAGAATTCCTCCACGGGCAGCAGCTTCTTCTTGTAGAGGTTCTTCAGCCCCTCGGTGACCGTGTGGATCACCTCGGGAGTCTTCTTCTCGTTCTTCTTCATCCAGCTGAACATCTTCCCCTAGTCCCGCCGCACACACCCGGGGAGAAACAGGGCAACGGGGACTCCTTGGGAGATCGACAGAGCCTAATCAATAGATCTTGCCGAGATCAGTAGCTCAGGGTTGACAGATCTTTCCGAGATCAATAGATCTGTGAGTCAATAGTTCAGCCGATCCGATCTAGAGATCAATTAATCCAAGCTGAAAACCAGGAAGAGCCGCAGTCTTTTGGCGATCAGCAGATGTGAAGTTGATAGATCTTTAAATTGCTAGATCTCTCGGCGATCAATCAGTCCAAATGGAAAGATCTTGAAGACGGGAGACCGACAGATCTGAAACCAACAGACCTCTTGGGAATCAGCCGATCTCTGATCAGTAGATCCAAATGGACAGATTTTTTTTGCGGGGAGACGGGTGGATCTCTTGGGTGATCTCCAGCCCTGGATTTGGTAATCAGCTGAAATTTAAAGGCACAGTGTTGCGTAGGCTGCTTGATTTAAAGAAACCCAAGCAGAATCACTCCTAAACCAGGATCGTAGGCTTGGCACGGGGGGCGTTTCTTCTGACGCTGTTTGGGAAGGAACTTGCGCCCCCCTTTTCCCCCCTCAAAAAAAAAAAAAAAAGTTGTGAGGCCCGGAGAAAGCCGGCACCCAGAGCTAGCGGCGCTGTCTCCGCAGGGATGAGAGAATGGCGATTTGCAGAGGAAAATTCCTTCTCTGGCCCGTGCAATTTATTTATTTTTTCTAAAGGAGGAAAAAAAATCTCTCTGTGAACTTGCAGAAGATCCCGCAGAACATCTGAGGCGGGGCTGGGAGGCTGCCTAAGGGAAAAGGAGTTTCCAGATGACACAAGGCAGACAGCGGAACATATTAACATAAATTAACAGGGGGGCTGCGGGGGGGAACTTGAGAACACATATTGCGGCGGGATGGGGGGGAATATGAACAGCTTTTGTACTGAAGGCAGGAATGTGGGCCGGCCAGGCAGCCTGCGGTGCCACCAAGCGGGGAAATGAAGCATGTGCTGGAGGAACCAGATGCAGCCAGTCACCCTTTGCACAGGATGCTCAGGAAAGTTCATCCGAATTCACCAGCAGCGGCGTGACTGAGCAAGGGATCATTGACCCGCCCCCGAGCCCTGTGGTGCACACGCGTGTGCAGAATTCAAGGGGCCCGTGGCCAACTCTCATGATTTTGTCACGAGTCTTGTCATAATGCTCGGGGGGGGCGGGTCGCCGTGTTATCCACCAAAACAACGAGGAGTCCGGTGGCCCCTTAAAGACAAACAGATTTGTTCGGGCATGAGCTTTCGAGGGTTAAAAACCCACTTCTTCAGAGGCATGGAGTGAAAATTGCAGATGCAGGTATGAATATACCGGCACAGGAAGAGAAGGGAGTTACCTTACAAGTGGAGAACCAGTGCTGACAGGGCCAAATCATTCAGGGTGGAGGTGATCCACTCCCAATAATCCATGAGGAGGTGTCAAGAGGAGGCCCCTCTTTTAGCAGTTGAGGTGTGAACACCAAGGGAGGAGAAACTGCTTTTGTAGTTGGCTAGCCATTCATAGGCCAGTCATAGAGCAGTTTCTCCTCCCTTGGTGTTCACACCTCAACTGCTAGAAGAGGGTCTCATCCTCCCTGATTGAACTAACCTCGTTATCTGTAGCCTGACTCTTCTCTGATATTTATACCTGCCCCTGGACTTTTCCACTGCTTGCATCCGAAGAAGTGGGTATTCACCCACGAAAGCTTATACTCCAATACCTCTGTTAGTCTATAAGGTGCCACAGGACCCTTTGTCGCTTCTACCCGCAGGTGGAGAGCAGCAACAAGGGCTTTCAACAGTCCCTCCTCGGCGAGGCCAGTAGCCACTATAAACAGCCACTATCTGAGCTGTCCCCCGGGACCTGAGCCAGCAACTTCCAGAGCTAAGGCTTAGAATCACAGAATCTCAGGGCTGGAAGGGACCTCGGGAGGTATCTAGTCCAACCCCCTGCTCAAAGCAGGACCAACCCCAACTCAATCACCCCAGCGAGGGCTTTGTCAAGCTGGGCCTTAAAAGCCTCTAAGGAAGGAGATTCCACCCCCTCCCTAGGTAACCCATTCCAGTGCTTCACCACCCTCCTCGTGAAATAGTGTTTCCTGATATCCAACCCAGACCTCCCCCACTGCAACTTGAGACCATTGCTCCCTTGGTCGCTACGTGCTGGATCGCGATATCTGAGCAGGTGGGGGTCAGCCAGGACTTCTGGGTGCCCCCCCCCACCCCGAGGGGAGCGGGTGGGGAAACGACGCGGAACAAAGCAAAATGGAACCAAGCGCTCCAAGGGTTTCAGCTCCGGCGAACACGGTTCTAGACCCGCAGGGAACAGGAATGGGGTCGGAGCGGGGAGACCCCTCCCAGCCTGCGCGTCTGCCGCGAAGCTCGTGAGGGAACTCGGATATTGCCTCCATTCGAGGGGCTCGAGGCCGGGCGGGACCAGCAGCTCCCGTCCAGAGCAGCCCGCCGAATCGCACTTGGTTCTGTGTAGTGAGCACAGGGAAAGCAAACCCAGAGGGCGTCAGCATCGCTCCGGTCTGCTCCAGTGCGGGGCAGGGCAGGGCCAGGCCAAGGGTCCTGGCTGGGACTCCTCCTCCATTGAGGTTACGCCCACGTGTAGGCAACAGGGGCCCTGATAAGGTGCTGTTTTATGATCTCTACAGTAGCAAAGATTGCTCCAGGCCACTATGTCAACAGCCACGTCCCCGATACGGGATTAGCCCTTTTATATCTCGGGCCAAAACGTACAGACCGTGTGTGTGTCTGTCTCTTTTCATTTACTTCAGTGGGCTTTGGGTGGGGGGGGGGTGTGATGTCTAGTAGGTTGGGGGCACCGGGAGCCAGGACTCCTGGGTTCTATTTCCTGCTCTGGGAGGGGAGTGAGGTCTAGTGGTTAGAGCAGGGGGAGCAGGCTGGGAGCCAGGACTCCTGGGTTCTATTTCCTGCTCTGGGAGGGGGGTCTAGTGGCTAGAGCAGGAGGGCTGGGAGCCAGGACTCCTGGGTTCTATTCCTAGCTCTGGGTGGGGTGTGGGACCGATTTCCCTGCAATTTGGGGGCGCTCAGCTCCCACACAACAGTGGGCAGCGGCAGCGCGTGGCGCCTAGACACAGACCAACGAGCCTTCCTTTGGGCACCTGGCCCTGAACACTTTGGCCCTTTTGCACGTGGCTGGCGGATGGGGAAAGTGAGGTCCAGAGAGGAGACGTGTCAACGGAACCCAGGAGTCCTGCGCGTCTGGCCTCCCCTGCTCTAACCCCTCGTCCAGCCTTCCCTCCTCTCCACCACTCCACGCCCAAATCAACAGTCAGAAAGGACGCGGGAGGCCTCGTGGCAGCCTATGTTGCCCGGGCAGGATGGGACCAACCCCCAGCCCCCACGCAGAGTTAACAGCGGCCACACCGCCCAGGGACTCAGCTCAATAACCAGCTTCCTGCAGGTGGCTGTCGACAAAGGTTGACAAACATCATCCCAGGCTACTGGGTGTCACGAGGACACGCCCGTGTGGCAGCACAGGTGCCTGGCGCAGTGTGGGGCAGGCGCGGCTCAGCATGGCTCCCCCCGGGATCACCGTCCGTCTGCTCGGCGAGCCCAGCTCGGAGCCCCCCCAGGCTGTCCCGTACCGGGGGCAGGGCTACCAGGAGCTCAAGCAGCAATGCCTGCAGCAGCGGTGTCTCTTCGCCGACCCGGTCTTCGACGCCGTGCCCAGCTCGCTGGGCTACTGGCAGCTCGGGCTTGGGGCTGAGAATATTAAGGGGCTGGCGTGGAAGAGGCCACAGGTAGGTCTGATGCTGTCGTGGCCGGCCAGGGCTCCGGGGTCCTCCTGCCACTGGCTCCGCCCCGAGGAGAGGCAAGATGCGAATCCTCACTAGTGTCCCGAGGACGCCGCGCTGCTGCCTCTGGGGGGAGGTCAGGAAGCAAAGGGAGCCAGGTGGAGTGGGTGTTGTTATTAGTGTCTAGTCTCCCGCCCCGTCGGGCCGGGCGCCGCCCAGACCCCGGCCGAGATCAGGGCCCCGTCGGGCCGGGCGCCGCCCAGACCCCGGCCGAGATCAGGGCCCCGTCGGGCCGGGCGCCGCCCAGACCCCGGCCGAGATCAGGGCCCCGTCGGGCCGGGCGCCGCCCAGACCCCGGCCGAGCTCAGGGCCCCGTCGGGCCGGGCGCCGCCCAGACCCCGGCCGAGCTCAGGGCCCCGTCGGGCCGGGCGCCGCCCAGACCCCGACCGAGCTCAGGGCCCCGTCGGGCCGGGCGCCGCCCAGACCCCGACCGAGCTCAGGGCCCCGTCGGGCCGGGCGCCGCCCAGACCCCGACCGAGCTCAGGGCCCCGTCGGGCCGGGCGCCGCCCAGACCCCGACCGAGCTCAGGGCCCCGTCGGGCCGGGCGCCGCCCAGACCCCGGCCGAGCTCAGGGCCCCGTCGGGCCGGGCGCCGCCCAGACCCCGGCCGAGCTCAGGGCCCCGTCGGGCCGGGCGCCGCCCAGACCCCGGCCGAGCTCAGGGCCCCGTCGGGCCGGGCGCCGCCCAGACCCCGGCCGAGCTCAGGGCCCCGTCGGGCCGGGCGCCGCCCAGACCCCGGCCGAGCTCAGGGCCCCGTCGGGCCGGGCGCCGCCCAGACCCCGGCCGAGCTCAGGGCCCCGTCGGGCCGGGCGCCGCCCAGACCCCGGCCGAGCTCAGGGCCCCGTCGGGCCGGGCGCCGCCCAGACCCCGGCCGAGCTCAGGGCCCCGTCGGGCCGGGCGCCGCCCAGACCCCGGCCGAGATCAGGGCCCCGTCGGGCCGGGTGCCGCCCAGACCCCAACCAAGATCAGGGCCCCGTCGGGCCGGGCGCCGCCCAGACCCCGACCGAGATCAGGGCCCCGTCGGGCCGGGCGCTGCCCAGACCCCGACCGAGATCAGGGCCCCATCGCACCAGGTATAGACACACAAAGTGAGAGAGTCCCCGCGTCTAAGCTGAAGAAGGTTGGCCTTGTGGTTAACACACTGGACGTAGACTCAGGAGCTAGGATTCAAATCCTGGTTGACCGCCCCCGGCGTGACCTTGGACAAGTTACTGCATCTCTCTGGGCCTCAGTTTCCCTGGCTCCAAAACGGACCTCTCGGAGTGAATGTCATAAGTAACCACAGCGTCTCATCCATCGGGAATTGGGATGGCAGAGGGGTGGTTGCAGTGGCCCAGGGCACAAACAAAACTGTCACTTAATAGGGCAAGAATGCAAGTCTCTAATTAAGAAGGTGACTCGTTTTCTTAGCCTGGAGATTTCTTCTCAGTCTCTGTTGCAGCATAGGCAACAGTGTAGCTAATGGTTGTTTGCTTTGGATTAGTCAAGTTACAAATGATTTCTGTTTCACTAATCAGAAACCGGAGTCGGGCAAAGGTTAGGCTGCGAACTCTTCCCGTATCGAGGTGTGTCCTCGCAAGAGCTCTCACTGCTTGGGGCAGGCTCTCACACCATTGTCAAAGGGACCCTGGGGCCGACTTGAGTCCACACCAGGGCTCGGGTTCCACACAAGATGCGCTGGCAATGATTTGGCCTGGGATGGTGGAAATCTTGCAAGCTCAGCTGCAAATGGGAAATTTCCCATCAGCTGCAATGGATGAAAGGTCCCGAGACCGACCTAACGCTCCCCTCCACGACCCATCTCTACTGTGCCCCCACAACAGTGGCAAGTCATTTGCTGCCGAGGCTACGGTTACTAGTGAAGAATGCGTTGTAGACAGAGGGGTAGGAACAGGGATAGATTTCAGATGAGAACACTCAACATCTGTAGTGTTGCCCCTTCTTCTGACACTAGTATCCCACCGCTGACACCAGTGTTGCCCCAGTGCTGAATGGCAGCAGGTGTCTGGAACCCAGCAGTGGGCTTCCCATTGGGGGAGAAATCACTGATGTGGAGTGTGTGCCTATTCTAGGTGTAACTTGCTTTTATTCACATCCATGCCCCAGTCTTGATGTGAGATGGTCAAACAGCATGCAGGACGATACCTTGTCCTGGGAATCGTAGAACCAACACTGAAGCTCATGGAGCAACTCTGCCTCAGGAACTGGCACTCAATAGTGCGAAAGGCAGAGAGAAAACTAGCTGGCTGCTCTCCCGGCTCCCTCCCTCCCCAAGCTGCCTCTACACAAAACCCTTCTGTAACCCCAAACTAACAGCTACACAGCATGTCTGCATGAGACTCAAACCTTGCTCGCACACTCAGAACTAAGACGATGCGTAACAGCGCCACCTGGTGACACCTGCCATCGCGGTATCAAAAATGACAATCCACTGTTCATTCCCCTCCTGCTGTATAATTTCCATGCCGGACTTGACTCCTCAAACCAGAAAGCTCCCTTCTCTATTCTGTCATGCAGGAAATCTGCGGGTCCCCAAAGTTCATTGAAGAGGACATGAACCGGACTGATGTCAAGCAGGGCCAGCTAGGTAAGCACCTTCTCCTCCCCTTCTGAGCACCCTGCGTGCGGCTTCATCTTCCACCTTGGACGATGCGCAAAGAGGTGGGAACTTAGCCCCACTGACAGAGCCCTCACGCCACATGTGGGCACTAACGGCACCCTTCCAACTGCAGTGCCCTTCCTGTTGGCCTGGGCTGGCCCACGGCGCTGCTCTCCAGTGACTAACCCAGGTACAGAGGTACGGGCACGAGAGAGAATTTCCCTGCCGTTTCCTGCCATCGCCAGGACAAACGTTATTGAATTAAACGTCATTCCATACCGTTCCACACTAGCCTCTTCGGCGCTCATTGCATTCGAAACGCAAACGTCTGTGTGTCGAGGCAACCCTTGGAGCTTCCAGGGAAACAACGTGCTAGCTAGGTGGCATGCCTAGGCAGTCTGCATTCTGGGGAGTTCACAGTGTGCCCTGGGGTCAGGAGGGAGAGAGACGTAGGTCTCCACCCAGGAGAGGTGACGGCGGGGGAGCTGGGAGCGTGAGAGCAGTGGTGCCCTTGCTGGACTCTCAGAGCGGGAATGCGGGTACAGCTGCCCAGACCTGGGACAGTGAGTCTGGCTCCGAGCCAATGCAGCGGGTTTCGCTGAAGCTGTTAGCGCCAAAGGTCGTGGGTTCCATCGATCCTGTCCACACCGACTCACCCCTCCGACAGGCGACTGCTGGTTCCTGGCTGCAGCTGCGTCTCTCACCCTCTACCCACGGCTCATGCAGCGGGTGGTACCCGGGGGGCAAAGCTTTGCACGGGAGGACTATGCTGGCATCTTCCATTTCCAGGTGGGTTGCGCCGCCTGCGGGACCAAAAGGGGGCTGGTCAGGAGAGTGGGTGGACGGTGGTAGACGGAGGGGGTATTTCCCCACCTGGCGGGGGGTGGCGGGTGGCTAGGGCAGGTGCAGGGTGGTAGCCTAGGCTGTGCATTAAGAGTGAAAGGGAGCCTTTAAGTCAGGGTTGGCACATTGCGGGGCCCCAGGGTGCCGGTGCACAACGCAGAAAGACCGACCGGACGAAGGGTCCGACTGTCCGAAGCGAGAGGCACCCACGGCTCAGCCCTGGCCGCTTTCCGCGCCTCTCGCGCTCTGCTCCACGTCACTCCTCATGCTCTCATGGAAATCCCTCTCTCAGGATGTGCTGTTCACCTTCTCCTAGCCCCTAGTCTCCCCTCCTCTCCCCCATTGTTTCCAATCTCCCCTGAGCAGCAAGCAGGGTCATTCAGGTGGAGCTCCCGAATCTGCGATGTTCCAGCAAACTGGCGTCCTCCCCTCACCCAAAGCATCAACATGGATTAAGCCAAAACCCCGGCTCTGAAGAGCCTCAGAGGCGCGGGGAATGTGGCTCTGGACTTCACGGCACTGACCAGGGGGTATCGTTAACCCCGGCGGTGCTCCGTGCTGGAGACTTTCCAATATGAGGGTGCTGCTGCGGGGGCCGATCCCGGATCGAGGGCCTTGCCAACAGGTTTCCATCAAATGCCCGAAAACCTGAAATATTTTGATTTTAAAAATTGCCATCGTGGTGCCTCATGGGCATTGTAGTTCCGGGGTCTCGTGCGCCTGTTCTCGTGTATGGCCAGGGCTCCCGGGTTTGGACTACATCTCCCAGGATGCATCATCGTCTTGCCTCTTGGAGGGTGTGTTTCATAGGCATCCCCAGCCATGGGGCATCGTGGGAGATGTAGTCCAGCCAGAGGGATTGGCCCAGAGAGGAGAATGGGAACACAAGGTGACTGAAGTACAAATCCCATAAGGCACCATAGTGGCACTGTTGAACAGAAAGGCTTTAGTTCCGTGTTTCTCAGGCTTTTGGATACCAGGGACCGGCTTCTGCCTTGCTAAACTAGGTCAGGGAGATCTCAGGGACTAAGGCCATTGGAAACTGGAGTCACTGACTGAAATGTATTGGCCTGTGGGATCCAGGAGGTCAGACTGGAGGAGCTGGTGGTCTGTTCTGGCCATAAACCCTACTAAATATTTTGGGTTTTCCAGCAGAAAATCCCCTTTTCAGAACGGCTCCAAGATGTTCCCCACTCTGAGATGCTGTAGGATTTCTAGAGAGCAGCTCCCCAGATCATAGGGCCAGGGGTCCTTGGGGTTGGACCGACAGGGTCTAGCCCCGATGGGTCCGGTAGCAACACGCACTGTGCTAATGGGCTCTTACCCTCCAGTTCTGGCAGTACGGGCAGTGGGTGGATGTGGTGGTTGACGACCGGCTGCCCGTGAAGAACGGAGAACTGGTCTTCGTGCGCTCCTGCCAGAGCAATGAATTCTGGATGCCCCTGCTGGAGAAAGCCTACGCCAAGTGAGTTGGCTGATCCCTGTCCTGGAGCCAGCTCGTTTTGCCCCCAGCCTTGCGTTCCCATGGGGCAATGTAGCTGCTGGACAACAGAGAGCAGTCCTTGGCCCTGATGTCGCACTGGCTGGCCAGAGAACTCAGACCCGAGAAAAGGGGGAAAGGGTCATTCTTCCAAGTTGACAGTGGGGGAAACTGAGGCACAGAGCCTGTGGAAAACCACACAGTCATTGGCATAGGCCCCAGGAGTCCTGAGTCCCAACCCCCGCTGCTCTAATCCACCAGACCCCACTCTCCCCCTGTAGCTGGGCACAGAACCCAGGAGTCCTGCCTCCCAATCCTGCATGCTCCCTTTCCCCTTCCCACTCGCTGCCCCAACCTCTGTTTCAGGCTCAATGGTTCTTACGAGGCCATGAACGGCGGGTACATGAACGAGGCCTTTGTGGACTTCACGGGCGGGGTCGGGGAAAGCTACCAGCTCAAGATGCCCAACCCAGAGCTCTTCAAGGCCATCCGTGCGGCCCTCACGAAGAGGTCTCTGATGGGGGCGCACATCAAGGTGAGCGTGGGGAGAATCTCTCCTCTCAGCCGCTGATGGAATGCTGGGCCCCGGGTGGAGCACCAGGAGCAGAACTTGAACCCAGGACCTTGGGATCTTAACCTGCGAGACCCAGCTCCTGGCACGTGTGAGGGTTGCACTTCTCCCCTGCGGTCCTGGCTCCTTCTAGTGGTGGCTGGACCACACGGCTCTTTAGGAGCCTGCTATGATGTCAGCAACCAGATCGCGATCAGGGCCCCGTCGGGCCGGGCGCCGCCCAGACCCCGACTGAGATCAGGGCCCCGTCGGGCCGGGCGCCGCCCAGACCCCGACTGAGATCAGGGCCCCCAATTGTGCTAGGTTTTGTAAAAGGCAGAGTCCAAAGAGCTGATGTTCTACAGACAAGGCAATGGGCAGGAGGGGGAATGACCCCACCCCCACAGCTGAGTGACACCCTGCGCTCTGAGGGTCCCAGTGCACGATCCTACCCACCAGGCCGTGCCTCTCGCGGTTCTAACCTGGCTGGGTTTGGCACACACCGGGGGCACTTGGCGGGAGTGGGCGTAGCAAGCCCGGCACGGGGACCCCAGGTCTCTTAGCGGGGTGCCTCGCTGTAGCATAGGCAAAGCCTGATTGTGGGGGTGTTTCTTCCCTCTCTCCTAGATCACCCGGCAAGAGGACATGGAGGGACACACGCCAGAGGGGCTGGTGAAGGGACACGCCTACTCCGTAACAGCTGCTCACAAGGTGGGCCCGGAGCTCCCCCTCCTTCCACTGGCCGAGGGCGCGCAGAGCACAGTGCAGGGGGCTGGACGGCACTCGGGGATTCTGGGGGAAGAGACCCAGCCGGGTTAGCTCTGAAGGGTATCGCAGGAGCCCCCAAGCGAGAGCAGAGCCCCATGGTGCCAGGTGCTGCACAGACAATCCCTGCGCCAATGGGGTTCCTGGGTAAACCGGGGAGCCGGCCTGGCCCGCTGGGTCGTCTGCTTTGGCCGGCCACCCCCGGCAGGCGATCAGGCGGCACCAGAGGGAGATATCCCAGGGGAAGCGTCCCGCCTGCATGAGGACATGCAGTGAGAGCTCACGGGCTGGAGGGGGAGCTGGGCCCAGCCTGCAGGACAGGACCTGCCGCCGCGGGGTGGGTTTGCTAACTGCCCCCCACCAAGGCAGCCCATCCCCGCCCCCATGACAGGCTGTCAGGACTCAATCCCGCCCCTCCCCCTATATTGTCTCCCTCTGCTACCTTCTAGCTGCCCATCGCTGATCTAAACAGCCCACGAAAGGGTTATTATTCCCATTACACAAATGGGGAGACTGAGGCCAGGGGATTGCCAGGCAAGTGCCTTAACCACCCCTCGATAATTACCACATCACTGTAGCACCTGGGAGCCTATCACAGACCCGAGCCCCACAGCGCCAGGCGCTGTACAAACAGAGAACCGAACGACAGACTGGGGTACGGGCTAAGGATAACGCAAGGGTCGACAGGTAGACACAGAGAGGGCCCAAGGAAACAATGAGCCACGACAGGTCAGCGTGATGGGCCGGGCAGGGGTCCCAGCCACCTTCCACCACGATTCAAGCCCGTTTCCCCACGTGCCTTTGTACAGCTGGATCACGGGGGCAAGAAGCTAAAGCTGCTGAGGCTGAGGAACCCCTGGGGCCAGGTGGAGTGGAACGGCCGGTGGAGCGACCAGTGAGTGCGGGGGAAAAGACGGGGGGTGGACTCGAGGGGCAGGCCAGAGTTTTGATGAGGGACACGGCAATGTTCTGACAAGTGCTTTCAACAAACATCGCCCCCAGGCCGCGGCGATTACACCCAGGATCTCTGCACTACGCAACCCAAGCCTTCCCAGCCTGAGCTAACAGACCCAGCTCCGTTAGCTTCGGCTCGTCACCCCTCTGCAAGCAGCGGCAGCGTACGGGGCGTTGCGGGGGTCAGTTTCCCACTGGAAGAGAAATCAGGGATGTGGCAGCAGGGACTGTTCTCAGTGTAAACTTATGTATGGACACTAGACACAGCAGTCCTGGAGCAAGGCTGCTCCCACACGTCACTCAGGGGAGCCCCTCGTTTGGGGATCTCAGCCCCACCACGCAACTCCCGGCTCCACCCCGAAGAGCTGAGTCGATTTAGGGAGATTCGGGTGGAGTGCAAACTCCCCAGCTGCTTGCCAGAGGGCCCCAAAATGACATTAACCACAACGCGGCGTTTCTCCAAAGACTGAGCACTTGCTCGCACACGAAGAACTTGTGAGGCGGCGAGAAACCTGGTGACTCCGCCCCATCACAACGACACGCCTGGAGTGTGACTCTGCATCTCAAAGCACAGTAACCCTGGGGCGGGCCCAGACAGCAGATGGCAGAGTTCTGGGTAGCACATCTAACTCCCCCCACCCCTCTCCTTCTCTCGGCTTAGCTCCCCGCTGTGGGCAGGGCTGGATCCCCAGCTCCAGAAGAGCATGCAAGTGAGAAAGGAAGACGGGGAGTTCTGGTAAGAGACCCGGCCCCACACACAACAGAGGGGACTATTGGGGGGCGCTGATTTACTGGGGTGGGAAAGGGCAGAACAGGGCAGGTCAAGCACGTTCGATGACAGGCAGCGCGGTTTAGCGTTACTGTTGTTATTAGCAGTAGTATTATGGTAGTGCCCCGGCCTCCGACCGGGATTGGGGCCCCCGTTGTGCCAGGCGCTGCACAGACCCCAACCGACATCAGGGCCCCCATCGTCACCCAGACCCCGACCGAGATCAGGGCCCCCATTGTTACCCAGCCCTCGACTGTGATCAGGGCCCCGTCGTGCCGGGTGCTGCCTCAGAGAAGTTACAGTCCAAAGAGACAAAGGTTGGGAGGGAGAAACCGAGGCCCAGGGAGGGGCCGCGCCTGGCACAAGCTCACCCCGCAGGCCAGTGGCAGGGCTGGGAATAGAACCCAGGTCTCGGGACTCCCCCTCTGGCGCCCTGGCCTGCTAGATGGAAGCAGCCCAGTCCCGCCCACGTGCTATTGCACGGGGCTGCAGTGAAGAGACAGGCGAGGTCACCTGTGAGTCCCTACACGTGTGGGGCCCAACCCCCCGCTGGTGTGTAAACTGGGGCAGCTCCATTGGCGTCGGCAGGACTGAACCGATTTCTGCCAGCGGGGGAGCTGGGCCGCTGGATCCCGCTCAGAGACAGGTGCTCCGGGGTCCCGGGACTGGCCTGCGTCTGCACCTCCCTGCTCTCTCCGTCTGTCTCCACGGACAGGATGCAAATGGCCGACTTCCTGCGCTACTTCGACGCCCTGGAGATCTGCAGCCTGACTCCCGACTTGCGGGAAGAGGAGAAGGGGCTCGGCTGGAACGTTCACGCCTTCCAGGGGCGCTGGAGCATGGGCTATACCGCCGGCGGGTGCAGGAGCTCGGGCCTTCGAGGTGAAGGGCTCTGCCCCAAGGAGGGGCGGGGAGAGGGACGGGCCCGGGAGCTCTTCGCCTGGGCACGCAGCCAGGTTAGGTCAGGGGGAGCAAAGGCTGCTGACCCTCAGCCTGAGCCCCACAGCTTGTCCCCATTGAGAAACCGCCCCCAGAGACGGAGCACAGAGAGAAGTCAACACGGCAGCCGGCCCTGGAATTACAGGGGGCTGCGAATCAGGATTGAGGGGCGGCAGCAGGGCCGGGGGCCGGGGAGGACAGGGCGGGGACAGCAGGGGCTGCGGGTCGGGATTGAGGGGCGGCAGCAGGGCCGGGGGCCGGGGAGGACAGGGCGGGGACAGCAGGGGCTGCGGGTCGGGATTGAGGGGCGGCAGCAGGGCCGGGGGCCGGGGAGGACAGGGCGGGGACAGCAGGGGCTGCGGGTCGGGATTGAGGGGCGGCAGCAGGGCCGGGGGCCGGGGAGGACAGGGCGGGGACAGCAGGGGCTGCGGGTCGGGATTGAGGGGCGTCAGTAGAGCCGGGGAGGACAGGGTGGGGACAGCAGGGGCTGCGGGTCGGGGTTGAGGGGCGTCAGTAGAGCCGGGGGCCGGGGAGGACAGGGTGGGGACAGCAGGGGCTGCGGGTCGGGATTGAGGGGCGTCAGCAGAGCCGGGGAGGACAGGGTGGGGACAGCAGGGGCTGCGGGTCGGGGTTGAGGGGCGGCAGCAGGGCCAGGGGCCGGGGAGGACAGGGCGGGGACAGCAGGGGCTGCGGGTCGGGATTGAGGGGCGTCAGTAGAGCCGGGGGCCGGGGAGGACAGGGTGGGGACAGCAGGGGCTGCGAATCAGGATTGAGGGGCGGCAGCAGGGCCGGGGAGGACAGGGTGGGGACAGCAGGGGCTGCGGGTCGGGATTGAGGGGCGTCAGTAGAGCCGGGGGCCGGGGAGGACAGGGTGGGGACAGCAGGGGCTGCGAATCAGGATTGAGGGGCGGCAGCAGGGCCGGGGAGGACAGGGTGGGGACAGCAGGGGCTGCGGGTCGGGATTGAGGGGCGGCAGCAGGGCCGGGGGCCGGGGAGGACAGGGCGGGGACAGCAGGGGCTGCGGGTCGGGATTGAGGGGCGTCAGTAGAGCCGGGGAGGACAGGGTGGGGACAGCAGGGGCTGCGGGTCGGGGTTGAGGGGCGTCAGTAGAGCCGGGGGCCGGGGAGGACAGGGTGGGGACAGCAGGGGCTGCGGGTCGGGATTGAGGGGCGTCAGCAGAGCCGGGGAGGACAGGGTGGGGACAGCAGGGGCTGCGGGTCGGGGTTGAGGGGCGGCAGCAGGGCCAGGGGCCGGGGAGGACAGGGCGGGGACAGCAGGGGCTGCGGGTCGGGATTGAGGGGCGTCAGTAGAGCCGGGGGCCGGGGAGGACAGGGTGGGGACAGCAGGGGCTGCGAATCAGGATTGAGGGGCGGCAGCAGGGCCGGGGAGGACAGGGTGGGGACAGCAGGGGCTGCGGGTCGGGATTGAGGGGCGTCAGTAGAGCCGGGGGCCGGGGAGGACAGGGTGGGGACAGCAGGGGCTGCGAATCAGGATTGAGGGGCGGCAGCAGGGCCGGGGAGGACAGGGTGGGGACAGCAGGGGCTGCGGGTCGGGATTGAGGGGCGTCAGCAGGGCCGGGGGCCGGGGAGGACAGGGCGGGGACAGCAGGGGCTGCGGGTCGGGATTGAGGGGCGTCAGTAGAGCCGGGGGCCGGGGAGGACAGGGTGGGGACAGCAGGGGCTGCGGGTCGGGGTTGAGGGGCGGCAGCAGAGCCAGGAGGGGCAGGGCGCAAGGAGCCCTGCGGGAGCCAAGCGGCTGTGTATGTGTATGTATGTGTGTGTGGGGGGGGGGGGGGGGGGCGGCCTGCCCGCTGGTGCGCACAGGGGCCCTAGGGGCAGAGCCTGGGATGGAGTTGGTGGATCAATGACTAGCAGATCCACAGGCCTTTTCCACCCACACCGCCCCCCGCCCCCCCACGGCTGGGGGAGCGGATGCAGCCGCAGCGGGGGCTCTTGCACGCTGAAGCAATTGCAGACATTTCGAGGGGTGGGGGAGGTTCTTTTGCCCCAGCCCTGCCCCCCCTCCCCCCAATGCTGAGCCCGGACTGGCCTCGCCCCCACAGACAGCTTGTGGATGAACCCCCAGTACCACGTCCGCCTGCTGGAGGCGGACGAGTCCGACCTGCGGAAGCAGCGCCTGGACCCCGGCTGCACCCTGCTGGTCTCCCTGATGCAGAAGGACCGGCGCCAGGACAGGAAGCGGGGAAAGGACTTTCTGCCCATTGGCTTTGAGATCCTGAAGGTAAGGGCTGAGCCCGGGACGGGTAAGTGCGCTCGGAGAGTGACGGCCCCAAGGGGGTGCCGGCGGCTACGCTAGCTGCCCCTGGCCCAGGGGCTCGGGGCAATTGTCCCGCAGCGCTTGGATTTGCAGGAAGAGCCAAGACCCTGGCCCCCTTAAAGTCAGAGGCAAATAATCCCCCAGAAGAGTCAACACCGGGACTGGGCTCGGGGGCGAGGACGGGGGTATTAGCGAGGGGGGTTTTGGGTGCTGGGAAGGGGGACAGGTCAAAGCGGAGCGAGACGCCCCGACTCAGCTCAAGGCCCCCTCACGCTGGGCACTGCCCGGAACCCCAGCAAGGTTGGGATGCATGTTGCGCCAGGCGCCGCGCAGAAGTAGAGCGAGACAGCCCCTGCCCCCCAGCTCCCGAACAGACCGAGGAAGGACAACTCTACCCGCTTCGACAGATGGGGAAGGGAGGCCCAGGTTGATGCGCACGGATCCCCCGTCTCCTGCCTTCACCACGAGGCTGCTGCAGCTTCCTCGGGAAGCCCGGGGCAGGTCGGGGTGTTGCTGGAAGGGAGCTGCCTGCTCCGGTCGGCTCTGGAGACCGGGAACGGAGCGAGCTCTGGGGACCCTGATACCCGACGCTCCTCGTGAGCGACGCTGTAGGGACGCAGTGTGAGCAGACCCGTCAGAGGTTGCCCTGTGTCCCAGTGGAGGGGACAGAAGAGCCCTGGGGAGGGAGGGGATAACCACAGAGACCACCAGGATTTCGTGCTCAGTCGCTCTCATTCCCCCTCTGCTCTGTTTTTCTCTTACAGATGCCCAAGGAGGTAACTAGCGAGAGAGAAGCTGTGATTTCTGTCAGCCCTGGCTCTCCATGAATGGGCCAGACTTCCATGCCAGCCTGCGGCCGGGCGGCCGATTTGCAGTGGTTAAAACACGGGGCTGGCACAGGGAGGAGGTTGGGCCATGTTGGGAGCTGCGGGAACGCTCCATGAATGGGATCTAAAAGGATGGAACAGGGCCAGGTCCCCGGGTGGTATAAATTGGTGTCGTTCTTTGCTGTCCATGGGGCCAGATCGCCAGCCGGTGTGAACTGGGGTCACTCCATTGGCTTCCAACTCAGCTGGTTTGCACTGGCTCGGAGGCACGCAAACCCAGTACCTCTGCACCACCTGGACCCCGCCCCAACGGAGTACAATCCCATGCCACCGACCAGGGTCCAGGCTGACTGGCCCACCTGCTTTCGGCCCCCGGCTGCCCCTGATTTCAGACCCATCTCCCCGCAGTACCTGGAGCTGACGAACATGTCCCAGAGGAAGGCGCTGCTCCCGTCTCTCCCTGCCGTGTGTTGGACCTCGCACGTGCCCATGAGGGATGTCACCGGCCGCTACAGGCTGCCGCCGGGGGATTATCTCATCATCCCCAGCACCGGCTACCCGATGGAGGAGTCCAGCTTCACCCTGCGCATCTTCACGGAGAAGGCACACAAGTTCCTGTGAGTCCCAGCTTCCTGAAACCCACGGGCTGTGCAAAGAGAAGCTGTGAAGAGGGGTTTGCACGGTGCATCCCGTTTAATAGTGCTTTGCACTTTGACCCCCATCGACAGCATGGCTGAGGGGTTAAAGCAAGGGCCTGGGAGTCAGGGCGGCGGGTGCCCTGCCCCAGATGTGTGGGGGAGCGGTTAGGTTAAAGATGGGGGGGCGATGAATCCTGGGTTCCATTCCCAGCTCTGGGAAGGGAAGGGGGCTAATGGTTAGGCTGGGAGTTAGGACTCCTGGGTTCTTTTCCTGGATCTCCAAGGGAATATTAGCTAGTGGTCAGAGCACGGGGGCCGGGATTCTTTTCCCAATTCTTCCCCTGTCTCCCAGTGTGACCTTGGGCAAGTCGTGTCCCTGCTCTGTGCCTCAGTTTCCCCATCCCTACAATGAAGTAAAATACCGAGCTCACCAGAGGAGGTGTGTGACGTCTAATCCACGTCAGACAGCAGCCTGGTACCCCAAGGCGCTGCATGCATTTCCAATCCGCTGCATGGCGATTCTTTCAACCCCCGCCACTGCAGAGTGGTCTCCTGGGAAAAGGATCCAATGGGGTGTGGGTGTGGTCCGGTGGGATAGCGCCCTCTATCGGACAGCAGTGCCATGGCTGCAGCAGGCAGCGTGTGCAGTTTAAGGCCCCAGGTCTCCAATTCATTTTAAGCATGTGCTTAAATCCACCCGTTTTGCAAAGCACATAGAATCATAGAATCTCAGGGTTGGAAGGGACCTCAGGAGGTATCTAGTCCAACCCCCTGCTCAAAGCAGGACCAACCCCAACTAAATCATCCCAGCCAGGGCTTTGTCAAGCCTGACCTTAAAAACCTCTAAGGAAGGAGATTCCACCACCTCCCTAGGTAACCCATTCCAGTGCTTCACCACCCTACTAGTGAAAAAGTTTTTCCTAATATCCCACCTAGACCTCCCCCTCTGCAACTTGAGACCATTACTCCTTGTTCTGTCATCTTCTAAAATTAATGGAGATATACCAATCTCCTAGAACTGGAAGGACCTTTCAAGGTCATCGAGTCCAGTCCCCTGCCTTCACTAGCTAGACCAAGTACTCTCACCTGACAGATTTTTGCCCTAGATCCCTAAATGGCCCCCTCAAGGATTGAACTCACAACCCTGGGTTTAGCAGGCCAATGCTCAAACCACTGAGCTATCCCTCCCCCCCCCCCCCCCCCCCCCCGTCTACCCGGGTTAAGCATTTGCTCAAGTGCTGCACCAGAGAGGGCTGGAACGCTGACTCATGGCTAAACGAAAGGAAGATGCTCAAGAAGGGAGAGAAGGAAAAGGGTAAAGAAAACAACCCAATACTGGGTTGGGACAGAAGAGCCCTGGGGAGGGAGGGGATAACCACAGAGACCACCAGGATTTCGTGCTCAGTTGCTCTCATTCCCCCTCTGCTCTGAGGAAAGCTAAGGAGACTCAATTCCCGGGGCTGCCAAAGGCTCCCTCTGTCATTCACGGCTTCA